>JAOEGS010007304.1:0-15617 GCA_025447755.1 Corythornis vintsioides | reverse complement strand
CATGCATATGCAGTATCAAGTTGTTTATGGAGCATACAACCAACTAAAGAAATACAAAGCCCAGTAAAGCTGTTTACCCCTCAAAACTTGCAAAAAAATAAAAGACAATCTTTTCCACACAAATACTTCATAATTAAAATAAATTATATCTACATTTTACGACACTAATACCAATAGAATTACAGAGTCTTAGAATATTTAGAATGTAAATTCTTACTAAAATTTGTGCATCTTTAGCCTGCTCCTGAATAGTCTGCAAAACCTTTGATAGATCCTCATCATCTTCCTCAAGATCATATTCATCATCTGTTGGAAACTAAATGAAATAATGTAGAGTTACGTCCTTATCAATATACATATTTCTTCCAGAATACAACTATTTCCATGCCCAGTACAACTACTAAAGATAATCTGGTTCTTATTAGAATATTTTGCCATATTTAAACAGACTTTGTTACAGAAATTTCCATTGTAAGTAAGCTGAAACATATAAATAGAAATATCTGTATCTTTAAGAAGAATTTAATGTTCAAATACAAGTAAAACATTAAAACCTTTCTTGAAAAATAAAGATATGCCCAGCATCATCACACTTGATAAAAGGAAATTCATGTCATTTCTCCTAGGATGTTTTTGTGACTGATGAAGTGAAACAAAAGGATAAAACATGAATACTCTACCACATATATCACAAGATGATTAATTTAGTAAATTACCTCTTCATACTTATAGTCATCATTAGAGTCATCTATTATGGTCAAATCTGAAGATTTTGTTAAGTCTGAAACAGCTGATGCATGTGACGATTTCTGGCTTAAAACTGTATCATAAACTAACCGTATATATCAACCTGTTATCACCATCTTCACCCTTGTTCTTTTTGAGACAAGATTTTACAATTTCAAGGTTTCTTTCAGCCTTTAAGTGAGTAAGCCCAGGTCCAGTGAAAACTATGTGCACAGAGACAGAATTTATATTCAAAGTCTTTATAGCAAGTTTAAACACCATTAAAATTTGCCTCATCATATCCATCAAATTTAGAAGTCAAGCACTGTTCTGAATTAAACAGTAACTAAATTCTGCCCTCATCCAATTATCGGTTTTCACAGGGGTCTTACTGCACAGACACTTCCGCAGACTTTATGCTTCTAAACATAACTAGCTTCATTTGCTCATAGAATGTCATTTTTTAAATCAAATTCAGATGCACAAGTTCAAATATGAACATCTGAGATAAAACACTGAATACTAGAGGATTTACTGAAGCTGATACAAATGACTTAATTACAACATAGTTACAAGGAAAAAAAAAAGTAGGACACTTTCAAAATGTAAAAATTCCTTTGGGAATTAATTATATAGTTTCTCCAAAAGCTTTACATTTTTTGTTTTGTTTTGGGTTTTTTTGTTACAAATAACTAAAAAAAAAGCTCATCTGAACTGATTACATAAGAAAAGGGAACAGCGAGGTACAAGTGCAAAGCAGCAAGAATAGATTCCTTTACTGTTTGAAAAAACAAGAAGGATGTTTGCTGCAGGCTAATAAAGATAGAAGATACAGTAATACTGACTGACTAATGTTCTAAAAAGCTTCTTTTAAAATCAGAATAAGCTATCCAAGCAGTAGACTAGATGACTACACATTCTCTCTCTGAAGAATGAGACTTGTAAAAAGTGTGGTTGTTATTTGTAAAGCATGAATAGTTGGGTACAGCATTTTTTTTTCTATGAAGGGTCTAATTCCATATATATGTAGTAATTTTATGTACAAAATAAGTACCTGCTTACTTCTCCACAACCCCTAAGCCTCTTTAGTACTTTTAGTGCAGTACTTACCTACTTTAAATTAAATACAGTACATATTTAAATAAAATACTGTACATAGCAATTTTTCACCCCATGTTTAGTGATTTGCTCAAGGACTATTTTTTCTAAAGCTAACTTGTATATGATCCTCCCCCTCCATCTCAAGTACTTCTACCTTTATCAAATCCTTTCATTATGTCATAAACATCACTGCAGTACACCCTTGATAAGTAAAATACACTGTGTTTTTTTCGTTAATTTCTGCCCTTGCAATTCACTACAGTCTAAACTAACGTGTCATTGCAAACACTGCGCACAGGAGAAAATACTATTTTAAAAATCCTAATTATTTGCTCTTTTATCCAAAAATCATAGTCAGTTGCACAATAAAACGCAGGAAGTCATTTTTTAAACTATTGTATTTTCCCAGCCACATTGTCATTTTATTTTTTTAGCACATTCTGATGCAGTGGAAACAGCTCTGCAGTTTTAACAAGGTAGAAACTGAGGCACAAGCTCACAAAGGAGAAACCTCTACTTAAAAAAAAAATAAATAATAATAATATTGTTTTTATATTGGCTTACACCTTAATTCTATCAAGGCAGAAAAAACTAAGGTACCGGTAAAGCCTAACAATCTCCTATCGTTTAACCTCTAAAACAAAGCTTGAAAGATCTTCTTGATTTGGCAGCTCACAGATACAAAACAGAACAGGTAGAGCCCAATTATGGGCTGACGACAAAACCAGAATTTGGGTCTTCTGAACAAAGATTACGTTTAAAAGCCATCAAGCCCCTTCGTTTTGGGGTTTTTTTCCTACAAAAGACACAGAAAATAAAATTAGGTTAGGGGTTTTGTACCATAATTTTTATAACTTGGTAATGGGCAGCACTAAAACTCACAACTATCTGCGTGACAGGCACTGGGAAATTAAAGGAGCGCCTTTTCTAGCGGCACAGCGGGACCGTGAGACTTGGCAACAAGCACCTCCTCCGTGGATAGTCTGCATTTGCTGATCAACACCTAACTCCGGAGAGGCAACAAGATACTTTCACTCCAGAATTTCGACCTTAGCTTTGCCTGCCCCATAACCAGAGGAGTATAAAGTTTCTTCGCTTCTTTTCCCACGGCTCATTCGAGGACTCTTACCACCAGCAATGAAAAGAAGCAAAGCCAGCAAGACCCTGCGGGAACAACCCACCCCCCAAAACCCTGCATATTGTCCCTTTTTCGCGTCCAGGAGCAGTAACCCCAAAGAGAAGCAACCTGCCCCACGAAGGGAAGAGCGCTGAGGGGACGGACCCGCCCTCGCAGCTCCCCCTCTGGAGCGGGGAACCGGCAGGACCCCGCGACCGCTCAGACGCCCGCCTCAATACAGGGAGGAGGAGGAAGACACTCCTGAGGACGAAGGATACTCTGCAGGTAGAAGGACGCCTCGCAGCCGCCCCCCGCCGCCTCCATGGCCGCCGGCTACGGGCCGTCGCATCAAGCCGTTGCCAGGGGCGACCTCTCGCGATATGAGCCGCGGGGTGGGAGGAGGAACAGTCTCGGGCGGCGAATTTCAGTTTAATTCAGCGTGACTCACACACTTCACTGTCTTGTCCCCTGAGATACCAGCGAAGTGCAGCTTCACTACGGGTTTGAGTTTGACACATGTTAGATCTTGAACTCATCTGGGTTCAAGGCATGGAGGACAAATGTTGATACACCTTTCTTTTCGTCTCATAGGGTTGCTTTTTTTCCCCTTCAGAAGAAAGCAACATCACCAGAACAACGTTCTTTTATCCCTAAGCCAAAAGAGCAGCCCTGAACTCCAGCAGAGCATCTACAAAAAATAACAAAGAAAAAAGCAGAAGTGGCATCGCAAAGCACAACAGCCATGAGTCACTGCTGCCAAAACCATGGACTAAAAAAGTCATAATGCAGTTCATATGGCTTCAAATGAAGGCTTCATTCTCCAATTCCACCACAAATCAGATCAAACATAGATGATTAACATCGTAAGTTAATACCACTCATGCCTCTCAGCAGCAGGTTTGCTGTAAGAATTAACCCCAAGAGCTGAACAAAAAAAAATGCTAAGCAGCACCCTTCTCTTCCTTCACTTCTATGAGAATTTTCTCTGACTCTACAGACCTAAATTCTCCCTATAAATTTTTCCACAGGATTTTTCCATCTCACTAAAATATGGAAATGTGTGGTATCCACAACTGAAGAAGGCTGATGAAAATGCAAAAAGGACATGGAGAGGCACTTGATGGAAGATTAAAATTGCAAAACAATATTAAAGGATGAAAATCTTCTTGGTTTTAGAAAGGAATAAACAGCTTGGCCAAAGTCCACAGGAAACAGATTTGATAAGAAAGGCCCAAGAACACGAGAAGAATTAAATCAAAATAAATTACAACTGAAAATTATTATCAAATTTTTAACAAATAACTATTTAATTGATTTTGAGGTATAATGGAAACTACTCCTGAAGGACGTGAGCAATGGCAGAGTTCTTAATAAAAGTTAAGTTCTACACCAAGACACCAGCTAGCTCCAGGGCATCCTATAGCTTGCTTTTCCCAAGTCAGATACAGTCATTGCAGTGACATTTCTGTGAGAGGGGAAAAAAAAAAGCTAACCTGTACTACCCTATGTGCAGATTTTAAAGACCCATACAGTTTATTTGTTTGTTTTTAAAGAATCAGGTGGTCACTGGTTGTTATTTTCCAAAGGTGGAAAGCTTTGTTTGGAAACTGGTTGGCTGACAATTTCTAAACTATTTATAACATCCCATTCTGACTATATAAATGACCTGATAGTACAATAATTTCCCTTCAGAAGACATAACACACCAATTGTTTCTCTATACCTTGTTGAGAGCCACCTACCATAAATACATTCTATTTGGTTATTGCTGAGCTGAATTCCAAACAGCAGATTCACCCTGCTTTATAGCCTCATAACAGTCTGAGTTATAAATGATTATAATCTCCCAAATGGCAATAACCAATGTTGTTACTCTATCCCATAACTCCTCGTGAGAAGGACACTGAAGCAGCATCTGCTGTAGCTTGAGCATTTCACTAGACAGACTGTTTAGTTTTCCTACACATCAAAGACTAAGCCATGTACCTCGGACAGATATATCAGCCAGACAAACTACAGTAGTTGAAAAAGATCATTCATGAAAACTGGGAAAATTGGAATGCTCCAGAAGTGTTGCATGTGATTGAGGCTAGATAGTTCTCCAGCTTTATAGCAACAACTGAAAGATTGCTTCTCACTCACAGCAAAATGTCCCTTCCTGCTAAATTCAACAAGTAAACTGAGCACAGTTCTGACAAGTTGAGTTAAAAAACCCCAGAATATCCATGCAAGCAACTTTCAGTGACTTTTCCTCCCCTGCAGGAAGGCATCAAAAAGGTAGAGTTTCTGCACTTCATCACCATGGACAAGGAGCCAGCAAATAATTATCTGCCCCACTGACTTTTACACACCCATTTCTGATTGTTCTTCACTGCAGCTTTTGGGGAGACGGGAATGTCATCAAGTCAGCTTTTTGAATGAGCACATAGCATGGCCAGAAACACCCTGAAGGCAGTAGCATGGTGACACAGTCAAGAGGCCATCATCTACATGCACACAGTGGAGCAGAAGACCACAGCTGGAAGCCAGAATAAGTTGGCAAACATCTTGTTCCAACTTCTGCTGTGCCATCTGGCTTCCAGTTAGGTGACGGACATTAAATGCATTTTCTCCATATTACCATCTGGCAGCTGCTTGTATAGCAACAGAGTAACAAGCAGAATTTGGCTAAGTTATCCAAAGAATCATATCAAGGATACTTGCAACACAGACTCTGAAACAAAGACCTTATAAGGAAAGTTTAACTGATGACATTGCATGCAAAGTATTGCAGATAGAGAACAAGGATTTGAAAGTTGTACATCCTCTTGGCTTGTATGCTTTTATTTTACAGAGTTCCCATGATAGCTAATAAGGTGGGGGGCCATACAGGTTTCCAAATGCCACGAACATCACATCCAATGAAGTGCTCCTTCTTGAACAGAACACTTTTGCCATGTTAAACAATTTTTCTAAATTTAGAGGAGCAAGACTTTTTTTTTTCCCCCCCTGTAATGATGTATGCCAAATGTAGCTTTGATAAATGAAGCAAATTAAATGAATTGAGTACAAAGTCTCAAAAAAATGGTACTTGAACAAAATGTTATCTAAAATTGTAAGGATTACCAGATACAGTTAATGTACAGTATGAAGTACAGTTTAATAGCTTTAATGCCAGGTCTTCATGTTTATAAAGGTCACATTTGCAAAGCTTAGGAACTATAGTAACTTTGCTGAGCTTTAACTGCAACAGAAAGGGGTGTTAAAAAATAAAAAAAAAATAAAAGCAGTAATATTTTCAATAAATAGGATTCAGTCACATCTTAAAACAGTTTATTTTCTACTCTGCCTCCTTCACTCCTGTGGTGGTGCTCATAACTCTCAAATAATGTAAACCTAAAAAAAAGATAATCCAGGCAACAAACAAACAAAACAAAAACACAACACAAAACAAAATCAGAAAACAACAAAAAAAGCCAAATTTTCTTCTTTTTCTTTTTTTTTCCTGCATGCTAGAAAAAGCAATACTAAAATGCTAGAGGTTTGCATTCAGAGTTAAGATGAAGTTATTAAATGTTTCCAAATATTTCTATAGATTATATTTAGGATATAGTAAGTCTCTGAAAAGAAGGGTTTCACATGAGACTGCATGAAAACAAGAGTATCACCTTCCCAACGCATCAACATTCTCCTAAGCATTTTATTAATAGCAAAACTAGCATTAGCTGAAACACTAGTTATGCTATTTAATCACCTAATTCAAAGCTGCTTTTCTTTTATAAAGGTCTAAAATTTAGTCTGCTTCAATTTCACACAGCTCGTGCACAGGAAATGAGAAAAGGCTCTGCTCAAAACCCAACAGTACAAATGCAAACAAAAGTGTGGAGAGGTTTGATTACGCTTACAGAAAAAATTGTGAGTGAACAGTCAAGTAATTTGCCAAGAACACAGAGTGACATGGGTACAATGGGATAACACCGGAGAGATTTTACAGGGCACAGTAAAACACAGGTATCTCACCGCAGACACTAGAATGGTAACATATATAGCAAAGTCCATGCACTGTAATGTGTCCACGCTGATGCTGCTGTTTCCAAGAACTACAGCCTCTATATCTTCTGCTATTGTTGACTTGGAAAATTTTCAGCAGCATTGGACAGATGGTACATTTTGGCTCTCCCTGTACTATATTTGGGAGTATTTCTATATCAGACAAGCATGAACTCTGCTAAGAGAGGGAAGAGGTGACATGTAGTAATTTTTTTATTTGAGAAGTGTGAGTGACCCATGTTCTCACTACACTCCAGCTTAATGAACAAACTTACTTATGAAATTTATAGGAACAAACGATCATCTGTTCCTGATAATTAGACGCTTTTCATTTCACATATTCTCCTCTTTGAAATTCTGTTTAGTTAATATGCTTCTCTAATGTAGCTATCTTTGACCACAAAGCAGCTATACACTCCTACTACAAGCTAAAAAAAAATATTAAAAAATCACCATATGTGACAGTTGTAAGGAGTGTCACCATCCTTAACACAAAAGAATAGAGAAAAGCAAGTGCTGTATTGTCCTAATCCGTGTTTAGTAAGAGAGGCAATATCTGCATCCATTGCCATCAAGTCTGAAAACACACAGTCTAAAGGACAAGAAAATCTTGTAGAAACAATTACCTTTATTTCATCATGCTTCCCAACAACCCATTGCTTGTTACCCAGGTAATGCATCTTCCCATTGGAGTCTGACTCTTGTACTAATCAGCATGTCAGAATCACTTCAACTGTTTTCCTGCTTGATTTTTGAGAGAATGTATGTGCACACATTAATACCTGACATAACCAGATTTCCTCAGTCAAAAACAGATTAAAAAATATGAATATATCTAACTTAAACATTAGTTATTCAAAACTGTTGGTTGCTTCAACAAAAAGTTCTCTCTTTAAGCACAACCATCTCGCTGTTTTCTGTACCTTAATAAGATACAGCACAGAAAACTTCACTTCTTTTCACCTTTTTTGCCTCAAAACACATTTGCCTGCTCTTTGGTACTTTCCTTACTTGGACCCGTTCCTTCCTTTTTGCTCATATTTTCCCTACGCTGACCAACCTCCTTTGAAATCTGACCACTTCCATTTGTGGTTTTTAGGACTTTTGATCCTTTGATATTTCTTCAACACATCTTTTCAGAGACACACCTAAATAATACTATTATAACAACCACTGAGAAAACAAAAACGGGACTGAGAGGTCACAGAATTTGATGCAACATGGCCAAGGATCAGTAAGGGATTTGTAGCCAAAAGCAACAGTTGCAACCAGATTGTTCAACCAAGCCTTTCACCAACTGTATAAAGCCAGTTGCATTGATGGAGACAGGGTATGGAATTTTAACTTCCTCTCTATTATTTTGTTTGCACTTAGTGCAGCATCATTTGCTCACAGAGAATGTGAAGAGAGAAATAATGACAAGTTGAGTCATCAATCTCTAATCCATCTTAAGTTTGATGAGTGGCAGTGTACACTGGTTTCTGTATATTAATATATAATCGAGACTGTATAGTCTTTATGCCCATGTTTTTATTTTGTTATTATTAACAGAGGTATAAAATAAACAATATAAAATCCGACATTTTGGATTAAATGCATTTTTGGTGGGCTTTTTCTTCTTTTATTTGTTGGGGGGGAGGGGGTGTTTTCTTTTTGGTTTTTGTAGTCTTTAATATCCAACACTGATTGCAGTTTGTGATGTGAACTAAACATTTTATGGTGTTTTCATGTATTCTTTTCATTCATTCATTTTCATGTATCTCTGATGAAAGCAGTAGTACAATATTGACACCCTACACTTAAATGTCAAAGCTTTGCTTTTGTAATATTTTGTTTAAATATTGAAGTACCACAAAATTGAAGTCTGAAGATGCTATGTTTAAGTTCTTTACTTTTACTTTCATATTGCTTATATACATCCATAACCTTTGCTATCAAGCCATTTGCTCATTTTGATATAGAATAGAACAAGCAAATATTGGTAATTCAACTGCTCTTAAACTATACCTAAATCTTGGGTACTCTGCATTGTAAGCTGGTTTAAAATGTGCTAGCTCACATACTAGAAGCTTAACTTGATATCAGCTCTTACTGTAATTCATGCTACTTTCTACTTCAGATATATCTGAAGTATTTTAGAGCCAAATCCCTAAAGGGATCCAGACACCTAAAATGAAAAGGAAAACCCTCTAGGTTTTCGATGACTGAGAATCCTTAAAATTGGCTCTGCCAGCTTCATCTCGTTTCTGAGGGGAGAAATTGCAGAGGGCCCTTGCTCTTCCCCAGTACACTGCCTTATGCTGGGGATATGGCAACCAAGCTCTTGGGAATGATGTGATTTCAGATGCAGCTCCTCCCAGCTCTGTGTTTTGACCAGAAGAGATGGATCCTTGTTCTGTGTGTTGATTACTATACTACCATCCCAAAGCAGACAGCTGTCTAAACATTTATTTTCAAGGCACTTCAATTCCTCTCCACTGGCCAGGAACAGAGAGAAATGTAGCCTTACTTTTAATAGTAGTTTATTCCAATGGCAGTTGGGAGGTAGCTATTTAAGGACCATGAAAACTGTTTATTTGGGTTTTTAAACGAGCACTTCCCTGGAAAGGTGTTTCTGACTCTTCAAAAATTACATCTGATTCAGAAAAGAAGAATTCCTTCACCTAAATCCACCTCTAGCAACTTCTGAACATGTATTTGTACTTTACTGGAACATAATACCTTCATAGGCCAGCATGACCATCAGACTGCCCTTACAGACTGTCCATAACTCATCTTGCTGTGCTGTGTAGATTAAATCCCTCTGAAAACAGTGCTGTTCAGAAATGACTGTTCAATAGGAGCTCAGCAACGTGCAGTACCATACCCAGTGCCCTCGCATAGCATGCAATCAATTCAAACCCCACATCAGAGCATAGCTCCTTGTAGTCCATTCAATATGATAGTAGGAAATCTGAAACAAAAGATGGAAAGAAAAGTAAAGTAGGTTGAGTAGCCCTTACATATCCCTGTTGACATTTCCATCACACAAGTGCAATTTTCACTTGCTAGGCTTTTTATGAAGCTTTTTAAAGCAGAAGGAAGCATTAGTTTTCACAAACTAGGAACTACAAATCAGCATTTTTCAACATATGACAAGTTACTATAATTCTAATTCCCACTCTTGCAGAAAGTAAAATCACTTGCTTTAGAAACAAAAGCCAAAAACAACAAACACCAAAAACAACACCACACAACAACAAAATCAAGCCAAAAGAAAAACAAACCCCCTACAACTGTGTGGACAAAAACATCTTTACACATGACAATGAGTGCTAAATGAGATGGAGTCCTCACAGAAGTACATCTGCCTAGACCCAAATTTCTCCCCCCTCTCTCTACCCCTCCCTGTTCAGCAAGGACCATACATATATGGCACAACAGAATGTGTATATCTGTCCTCATATGTCCATGGGGACTTCACACAATGCCAGAACCTTGGTGTCGCACCAGATGGAACACTTCTAAACAAAGACATCCTTTCTTTTGCATTCCAATTGACAAGGTAAAGCATCTTGCCAAGTCTTCAACATCCTCAGCCCATGGACAGTGATTTCACATTGAACCAGCAATTACTCAGACTGAGATCTGGTCAGGTCACTTGTCAAAGATTTATCTCATTTTCAAGCAGAAGATTCTCCAATAAATAATTCAGAAAGAAATAATCACCTTCATGGTCCATTTTTCCAGCCCAAGGCTCTGTCTCTAACAAGCACCCACTGAATCTAATGAGACATGTTGACTACAGAATAAACAATTTAACAATAATTGTGCATCCCATGCAATCACCCAGCGATTTTACCTATTGCTAAAAGCAAAAAGCAACCTGTTGGCCCAACTCTGTGACATCAGATGAGGTTTTCCCATCAACTTAAGATGGAGCTGGACTGCATCTAATAAACTGAACACATAATATCCATCATTTACAGGCTCTCATCACAAGTTAAATCACCAGCTTTCTTGGAAGCTACTTGTTATTTTCTCTTCAATAACTACAGGGCACATGGATTAGCACAAAGCTTATAAATATAGCAATAGGTACAATATGATATTGCTCAGGAAATCTAAGGATAAGGAAGTTGATGTCAGCAATGTTTTCTTCATCTCTCCTTTCTTAAATGAGATTTGGCATACTTCATAAACACATGGCTAAGTTTGTTTTCTCCTACTTGGTGCATGAATATCTATTATATATTTATGAAGACAGTGCAGAGAACCTATTTCTTACATCCGTATAATATCCCATGGGTTGCTTCAATTTGTGCAAATGAAACAGCTGAAATTTTGGCAATTAGATTGCACAGGAGAAAGGTAATTAGTGTTAAATAACTCTGAGGAAAAAGTGTAAAAACAACTTTTTCCCTTCCAAATATCTTTTTTCCCCATTATGAGAATGTCCAGCAAGATCAGTGTAATTGTACCATGTAGCTAAAATCCCCTTATATCTGAAGGAAGACAGGTAAGACCAAGCACAAGTCCATTTTTTCTGAACTAAATCAGCTGTTTTAGTTCAAAACTACTATAATTCCTACTAAACTGTGCCTAAATAACAGCAGCTTTAAACACAGGGAGAATACAGGAATAACTTTGCACACTAAATTATGTGACAGCCAAAGCAGCCCTATAGATTTCTGGCTTTAAGGCAAGTGGCATAACAAAGGACTGGCTTTCCATACAACTCTAAACTGTTTAAATGGGGATTCTCAGACTTGAGGTTCTCACTTGCCTCAGTTTCCAGAGCCCAGCATGAGATTCCTAATATAAAACTGGGCTCAGAACACAATGGTACCTGAAAAAAATCCTGCAGGCATCTCAGTCTACAGCCCTGATGGTGCTCTTATTCCCACCTGTAAAATGGATGTGAATATCAATATCCTCAAGTGAGAAGGGACATCCATACATGAAAAATATCATGACACATACCAAAAGCTTCATTGCACGTCCAGTCTGGACTGGCACTGAAAATTGGAAACCAGCTCTGGATCCATGCTTCACAGACACACTTTGTAAATTCAGCCAAAGCCTCCATGCCTGATTATTTATTTAGTCTTGCACATGTGTACATCTAGATTTCAGCTTTGCAGATGACTCCTCCTCTTTGGAATTATCAAGTATGATGACATCTCATTGCAAACATAGTTTTATAGAACCACCAGTTTGTCCACACTACAGCTTTGTTCACCATAGCTAAACCATACCATCTCAATTCATCATGCACCCACTATGACATAAATCTGTTATCTACAAGAGTGTTTTGTTAACAGCCTTCCTCCTAGGCATGTGTTCAGTTGCGTTTCTTTTGCTGCACTGTGTCAGCTTTGTTGTCACTGGTCACAGCTAATTGGAATTAAGTGAGCTATGCCATTATAGGTCTAAAATGTTGATGTCATAAGTAGCTCATACCCACCTCCTGCCTGCATCCTTAATGTGGGAGGGCAAAAATAACCTCCTAAAGAAGTGGGATTCTCCATAACAGCCTCTCTGCTCCCCTGGTCATAGACACTGCTTTCTGCAGCCCCCTTAAAACTGCACAGGAAAACAGACTAAGCAAAATTTAGACCAATGTCAGCTGGTTTCCACATCACAGCTTGCACCCACCTGCAGTGAAAAGTAGTCCATGAAACCATGTGCTATTATCAATGCTGAAAGCCTGTAAGTACTGTCAGCTTTGCCCATAAAAGTTCCCTGGTTTTTCTGTAATTGCATCAGTGAAAATGAGGGTCCTTAATGGGGATAATTGTTATCTTTGTTTG
Source organism: Corythornis vintsioides (assembly GCA_025447755.1). Lineage (NCBI taxonomy): Eukaryota > Metazoa > Chordata > Aves > Coraciiformes > Alcedinidae > Corythornis > Corythornis vintsioides. The sequence continues at coordinate 2,852 of JAOEGS010007304.1, read as the reverse complement.
AACTATCGTCTTAACTCCTTACCCATTACTGCATAAAGTTCTTTACTTCTACACAGAGAGTTTATATTTCCACTGCGTCAATTCCTCTAATAATACATTTGATCTACCTTTATTAGAAGGAAAACTCAAGATGTGTTAAAAGTAAAAGAAGAGATCCCATGGGCATGAACGCTCTTTGAGTTAAGTTGCTGCAAAAGCTTGTCCCTCCTGACAAAGCATATTTCCACAGACCAAGCATTATTGAAACAACACATTAATAGTGGAAAAAACCGTAATAAAAAATTATCAAACAGTCAAAGTTTTCTTTCTTTTCCCTCTCATCTCCTCAGGTGTCATCACATGGTCTTTTCTCCTGTGGCAGTGATTAACCATGGCTACAGAGGACAAACGTCTGTTGTCCTCAATCGAAGACTGAGGACATATTTAATAAAACATTTCTTTCCCCCAGAGCAGATAAGTGGTGCACATAATACAGATGTCCACAGTAGTTAAACTGTGCATTAAGGCACATGATAACTCCTCCTCCCTGCAGCACTTCATCTCTACACACAAAAAAAAGCACCACTGGCAGCCAGGATCCCTGCCAGGCAGAACCACACAGTCCAAGTGCTGCTTTTACTCATCTGTCCCAAGAAGGTGTCCAAGTGATAAGCATACAAAGCACTATTTTGCTAGTGCCTTGTCAATAAAGACAAAGGTTCTTCAAATATTCTTACTGAGAAGCCCACAACTGCTCATTTTCTGGTTACCTTCTCAGAACATAGACAGATGTAAAAACCCATTTTCCTTACGTCAGCTTTAATGGGCTGGCTTACACACTAAAATATTTTCAAAATTTCTCTACACGTCATATTTTTTTTTAAAAACAAAAATAAATAAATAAAAATCACTCTTCATGGTTAAAAACAGCAAGTCACTATAAAACAATCAGATATTTGGGTCTTAAGTATGAGCCCATCTTGTAGCACACACCTTGAATTCATTGGGGTATTTCCCCACAGATGTTAGTTTCTTTCCCAACCAGCAACTTTACTAATTGACAAACTATAAGAAGGGCTTCTGCTACAGAATGAAGAATCAATAGCTGTCTACTTGGATAGCCTCAAAAAGAGCTTAACTTTTAATTGAACAGTGGAAAATAAATTGCAAAGCACAAGAGCTCAAACCAGCATGAAGCCTGCATAATTATCTTTCTCTTTGCAGTTCCTTATGCAGACTAGAGACTAATTAAACACATGTGCAAGCTAGAAAATGATTTGCAAAGATGTATCTTTTGTCAGTTTGCAAGGGGACAGAATCAAAAGGGAAGTACTAGCAAGGAGCAGGAGCCATTGCCAGCTATCTTGGACTATCATTTTCATTAGGATCTTGGCTTTTAATTTCACTCATCTAGAGGAAAGACAGAGGACCTTTTGGCATCTGCTTTGTAATGAGATGAACCACTTCAAGACAACAGTGACCTCAAGCCCCAGGATTCAAGAATAATACAAGCACACATACCAAGGGTTTTCAAGCATTTTGGTGCTAGCTTCACACACTCCACAAATATATTTTTCATTATAAAGCTAGTTATTTTAACTGACTCATTTACAACACTAGAGCAAATTAAAAACAGTATTCCTATTCTTTCTATTGCAGAAAGCCAAACTTATGTAAAGCCTTAAATCTTAAAATTCAGTCTGTAATACTTAGAATGAAAACAAAACAAAAAAAAACCCCAACCCCACAAAAACCAAACAAAATACATGTTAAAAAATCCATTTAGCTAAGCATTTCTCTAACATACAGTCACTACCTACCTCTTCTTCCTCTTTTCTAAGTAGAAAAACCATTTCAGCCTCCTCACCAGGGTTTTAAATCATATCTCTTTTGACAACCAAAGTGAAAGCACCTGCTGAGACTGGCTTTCAGCTGGCAGGATTGAATTACAGCCCAGTAACCATTGCCCTAATAGGAGGCAATATTATTAACTTTAATTCATTCACATCAGCATTGATCAGAAGCAGTTACTGAGTATCAGGAAGACATTGGGATGTTAGTACATGGTGCTCCAGACCAGTGTAATTACCACAGAAACAAAGGATGCTGTATTAATCCAAACAATTGTAATTATAATGGAAAATTCTGATTTGTGGTTTTCATCCCACACACACCATCTGAAGATTCATGTGATTCAAAGGGTTGTGGTTTCTGTGAGTCTGGAGTGAAAAAAAAAAAAAAAAAAAAAAGAGAGTAAGCCACTCAAAAAATTGTATCTGGTGAGTACTTTTTAAAGGTGATGATGACACTGGAATGTTATTTGCCACCAGTGAACCACTATGGGTTAAGATAAAGGAGACTATGCTGCCCATAAGCAGTGCTGGTCCAGTCTTGCAAACCCCTGTGCAAGCTAATCCTAAATGGTATTTTAAGTATGTTGTGGTGCTCTGCAACTCTGGCAGAATAGTTCAATGCCCCATTAGCATCCCAATAGATCTGGTGAAACAAGACTGCAAGACTCTGGATGCGTCAGAGTCTCTAATGATGTGTTAATTTTAGATATCCAAAAACTTTAAATCCCACAAGCAGAGGGATGCCTTCAGTTGGGACTTTAGTTTAAAAGCATCATCCCTTGTGCTGCAGCAACAGGCTGTGCTAAAAAGTCTGTCCCCATCTTTGTTATGGGCCCCCTTTTAGTACTGAAAAGTCGCTAGGTCTCCCCAGAGCCTTTTCTTCTCCAGGCTGAACAGCCCCAACTCTCTCAGCCTGGCCTCACGGCAGAAGGGTTCCAGCCCTCACATCAATACTGTGGCCTCCTCTAGTCCCACTCCAACAGGTCCCTGTCTCTCCTGTGCTGAGGACTCCAGAGCTGG
>JAOEGS010007303.1:0-45755 GCA_025447755.1 Corythornis vintsioides | reverse complement strand
GACACAGCAGCAGGCTGTGCTGCCATCCAGAGAGACCTGGACAGGCTGGAGAGCTGGGCAGAGAGAAATTTAATGAGCACATTAATGGGCACATTAATAATTAATAATGGGCACAACAACCCCATGTATCAGTACAGGCTGGGGGCTGATGTACTAGAGAGCAGCTCTGGATAAAGAGACCTGGGGGTCCTGGTAGACAGGGGGATGACCATGAGCCAACAACTATTAATACAAGAGGGAATGTCTGTGGCTGTGTTTATTCTGTGGCACTGAGCTTTGACATATTCCAGACAATAGCAGGTTCCCAGAAGCTGAGCTGCCTTGCCTCCAACAGGAGTTAAGATACTATAGTACCTTGAGAATCTGGGCTATTACAGCTATTCAGAGCTTAAATTTGAACACATGCTTATGTACTTAACAGGCCTTGATGATATTATTCATTATCACCTAAGAACAGGTTTATCTTCAAAGGCATTCACTTTTATAGCTCTCATTTCTTTGTGTTACAGGTGCTCTGCACTTCAGAAAAGAAGGCATTCTTGTTCAACTGTTTATTCCTCTTCCATCAGAGGTTGAACTGAGTATATGGTGTCACTGAAATAATATCTCCAAAGTATTTAGATATCTTTAGGATCAAGGTTGAAGAAATATCAATAGATTGTGCTTATTTTTTCCAGGTTATAAGAAATTTTAGTTTAATTTTATATTGAATCTTCATCTGCTAGAGAAGATTTAACTATGTTGTCATTGGTCCCACACACATTTTTGTCAGAAGACTTGTAGTTCCTTAAAAAAAAGATAGCAAACACCATTATATTAATATATTAAGTATTGTACAGCAAAATAGGTACAGTTCCTTATGTTCCAAGAAGACAGAAGAACTCAAGCTTCACAAGATGAAGTGTAACTGACTTAGTTGAACTGAATAGGAGTTTTGACTCCCTAGATGTCACGAGAGACAAACATGATGAATCACCGGAAGAAGTGCTAGAGAACTTGGCTCAAATTGGTTCTTTGAAGAAATCATATGTAAAGCTTTATGCAGCGCAGTTTGTCTGGACAGTTAAGAGTTCCTTCTCCCTTCAGGTTCACTATACTATCAGTAGCACAAAGGGCCGGCATTTTTCAGTGGGAGAACAGCAATTTTATTTTTCAGGAATAGGTACTAAGCACAATCAGCTAATTTCTGAGATTGAGGCTGAAGATCCCAAACTATGATGACACTCTTGCAGAACATAACTTCATATAGACCCCTGAGATGTTCATGAATATGCAGCTAGATAGTATCAGATATCTGTTCTACTTTGGTTGAAAAGGGACCTTCCTGCAAATATATGCCAAAATGTGTAGTTACTTCACAAAGAGCTGTTTCTCTGCTGAAGCCCTACATTGAAATTTCTCTCCACTTTTGGATTAATTAAGCACAAAACTCATCATTTAATGTGAACTATAAACTCAGTGCTGAAAACCAAGGAAAACAATGCAAGAATGGAATGAAATATTTGTTGAATGATTTTTGAAGCCAAGCCCAGGTAATACACATTTCAGCTTTACACCACAGAAAAACCAGAGCTATAATAAGACTATTTCTGTATTAAAGTGAGTCCATTACTGTTTAATTCTATAATCAAAATGACATCCGCAATCTTCCAGGATAAGCATGTTCCCAAAATGCCTTCTTTCCTGGAATCTTCATGCGCATTTCTCTAAACTTTGGTGCTGAAAGACAAAAAAGAACCCAGCTGTCATTGAGGATTCATTCCCTTCATCTGCATCCTTTCTCACAAAACATGCACTAACAGATTAGCTTGACTGCTCCTTCCTTAATCCATGGGAAAACTGAGCTTGGACAACATTTTGCTCATTGTGGTTTGTTCCTTCTTCCTTTTCCGTGCCAACTCAACTTTCCTGGCTGACATGTGAAATAATCTGGAGGAGCACATGTTAGTGGCTCACAAATCTGCATGGGAGATAAAAAAAAGGGACAAGAAGGTAATGGTAAACCAGTCACAAATGATGTTATCTGTGGCTATTGATCCACAGAGCAGGTGAGTTAGGCAATGGATGTCTTTGTGTTTCCTCATGCAGATGATTTCTTACCACATGACTAAACCCTGAGTGCAGACACATGACTCCAGAGACATTTTCTCAGTTTATGGGCTGAAGGAAAAAAGCAGAATATATATTTCAGAACATATTAGATATTTCAAAAATACTTGATGGTACATATACTGTGTGTTTAGTATATGCATTATGTCTCAAAGTATTCATGCATGGATATTTACTTTTATTATTTATAGATCAGTTACAACACCAAGCCCACTTCCAGACATCAAGAATAAACTTATATTTCACAGCTACTTTTATAACAGATAGTAAATCTTGTAGATGGTGTGAGTACTGTGAAATTTATCTGACCTTGAGCAAGAAGAAAAACCCACAGGAAGACTTTTATCACAAAAAGCATTAAGGCATGCCTGAAAATGGTTGCTTATGTGCAGAGAGTCAATATGGATCTACCCTAGTTTAAAAAGAAAGAAGGAACATGCACATTTAACTCAAAGATCTCAAAGCCAACAGTGTTTTCTTCCACAGTGGGTTAGGAAAAGTGTGGGGCTGACAGTGATGGGAAATGGCTTCATTGTAGTTTTCCAAGAAATGTACACACCAGAATTAAATAGCTACACCTGACTAAAAGACCAACACCAGGAAGAACACCATTATTGTATTCTGCAGCTTGCACCATACCACATAATTGCACTGCCCAAAAATGTTCCACATGGCTCTTTCCCTCATGTCAATGGTGCTTTAAGAAGCCAGAAGACGCTTCCAGGGAAAAAGGGACCAGTTAATACCAACAGATGTTAAAGTTGGGAGAAACAATATTCAGACCACACAAAACAAGGAATTTTCTCTAAGCGATCTGTATGGTGTCAATGTATAATTGCAAAGATTAAAGAGATAAGAAAGTTTTTCAAATAATTAGCACCTGTAACAATACCTCTTTGCAGTAGCTGTGACTGAATGGTTAAGTGTAAAAGTTTTTTTGGTCTGTATGCCTGAATCTTATTCCAAAACAAGGTGTTCATGGCAAATGCTGCTCCTGAAAAGCAACCTCCTAAACCTGTGCATTGTCTAAGTGTAATGGTGGGCTACAGAGTTTGTAAGCAGCCTAGCTAGCACTGGTCCAATACTGTCTATGCTGCTGTCTTGTTTAGTTCACAAGCATGATTGTGATGAAGTAGACTTACTGTATTCAATACAAAGCAGAATGAAAGTTTTTTGACAAGCTTTGAAATCTGGCTTTCTTTGTAAGAATAGTCTGAGTATAAATAGAAGTTTTGGACAAATGATGTTTAGGCTATATGTTATGCCAGTAAAACTCTAAAGGCTGAGTAATATTTTTGTTTCAACTCCCATCATGTTGTCTTGTGATAGCGACTTGTATGGCTCAACAGAAACGTGTCTGTGTGTATATATATGGGATGCTTATTTCAATAGTGTTAAGGTCACTGATTTCTACATAATATGTGCTGTGAGGAAAATTTTTTCAAATCATATACTAGTCTATTGTCTCTACAAGTACTGATCAGAGCTAAGTTTAAAAAAACATCAGATGGGGCAAAAAAGGCAAATGTTACAGGAATGCTTTAATGATCTCTACTGTATTAGGAATATACTGAGGCTCTAGAGGGTTACTTTGGATACCTGTGGGATATTGAGTGCAAAGTGATACACCCTATCTCAATAGATATGTATGTATATTTTTTTTTTTTTAAATTACAGTTTTAATAATATAAGAAATATAAGTTGCTATGCATCAGAATAAATAACTCTGTAACCCAGGATTTATCTTCTGAAAATAACATGACAAAAAATCCACAAGCAAGGAATGGACAGAATGATAATTGTTTTGGAACCTTTTCTCTGTCTTGCAACTCAGGGGGCAGGGGGATTTCCTGAGCAGCAGGCAGTAGGTACACTGCTATGGTTAATAAAATCCATGGTTCTTAATTTCAAGAAACAATCAGAGGTTTTTTTAATGTGTGTTTTAGAGTTTTGGCCTTCACAATATCCTGTGGCAATAAGTTGCTGGATTTAATTAGGCATTCTATAAAAGAGCATTTCCTTAGGTCTTTGAAATCTCTTCTTGATCTCTTATACAAATCATGACCATCAATTGTTTTGTATTCCATTTCACTATGCCATTTATGACATGGAGTACTCTGTTCCTCTGCAATCTTATTTTTCCTACTCTGGGCCATTTCACATGAAATTTTTCCATGCCTACTGTCACCATTTTCCACTCCTTTTCCCACTGTGAGGCAAATAAGAACTATTTCTACAAATAGAAATACTTATGTTAATCTCTCCTTCTAAAATATTGGTAGGTGGAAAACTGTATTACAAAGAAGAATATACATCTGTTAAAAAAAGCAGCTGGCAAAAGCAATATTCATTCTACAGTGAAGCATAGGAAAAGCTGTGTTATAGAATGCCAGATATTCCTAAAATCACACAACTTCATGTTCATTTCTCAAAATTTCCATAAAAGCAATACAGTCTTTGAGGCCAAACCTTTACATTCATCTTCCATCAACTTCATTTACTGATATTCAGTAGTAAATTCATGAGAGTTACAAGTGTTCAACCTTTGGAAAATTTTGTCCATGTTCAGAATTTAACCCTGAAAACAGTAAAGCTAGTGAAGAAGTCACTTTAAAGTAGTTTTTTGATCATCTAATGGCAACCATGTGAGTCTATGTACTAATGTTAATTAATGGTTTCTATATCCCACTGTTCAACAATAGCAGCTCAAGCCTGGTACTGTGATGTAAAGCTAAAACCCTATAATGCTCTCAGTCATAGAAAAATATTAAACTAATTAAGCTTTCCAAGATACCTAACTGCAGATCAGCAAGGGTATGTATTCTTCCTACTGATGATAAAGAGGACACTATACTCCAGCACTATACTACAAACCAGGTACAAAAATCATGGTGAAAACAAACTGAGCCCAAAGAAACCTTTTATCATCCCAGGGATTTCACAATCCATCAGAGCTTTCTGTTGTACTTAATGTGATATCACAGGAATCTCTGGATGTGTCACTCGACTAGTATATATCTATATCATGGCTATCTGCGCTGTTCTTTATCTTTATCAACAATGATAAGACTAACTTTTAATTATAAAATGAAATATTTAGATTTATTACAAAAAGGTTTGTAGGGAAGTTGGATACTAAATTGTTCAGTGGAATTTTATCCTTTGATTATGTAGTTGGCTGAGCAAAACCATTTAAATTCCATAGTAATTTAACTCCCTGTTGTGGCTGGCCCAAAAGATGACCTTATTCTATGCTTTGTATCCCCAGGAAAACAAAAAATACAGTGATAATTGTTAATCATGGCATTTCATAGCGCAAGTTTTAAGGTTTTGGATTAACACACACAAAAACTAGAACAAAAATAATGCAAATATATAAAGATGACATACTCTCTTGCTGAAATCCAGTGTTAAAATTATTTTACTGAAACTGTAAATTAATATAATTTTTTCAATAAACAGGCACTTTATTCTTGGACTTTGTATTTAGCTTGATAATATAGCTTGAAATGTAGCTGCATCTTAATAGTTGGCCTGAACCTATGCTCTTTAGACTGATTCTTTAACTGCTTTACTTCTATATTTGAGTTCTACTTTTGTTTTTGACTTGTATGCATTCACTTTTGCTTTATACAGACTTACTGCTATATACCGCCAAACAAATAATAAGAAAAAGGGCATAGATACCTTTTTCCCATGTTTTTTATTATCTCCACACTGCCTAATTGCTATAATCATTGCAATTAAAGTAAATTTATGAAAATTATCCAAATTTATAAATATAGACTATAAATATAAATTTCAGGCTCTGAAAACCGATTCTTATGCTGAGTGCATTTTAATTCTTTACATTCTTGTTTCCACTGTTAAGGACATGGGCCAAAATCTGGAGCTCTAAACAAACTTTTTGGTTTAAAAAAAAATCCCCTGAATTTTGAGGTAAAGGTCAGGTTTTTACATCCTGATTGAAATCAGTTTTCAAATTTTAAAATGTGTGTGTACAAGAGAGACAAAGAAACAGAGAAAGAGAGCAAATGCATACAAAGAAGAATCTGACTTGGCAGAATCTTCATATGTTATTAGAAGAGTTTGTTTGCAGGAAAGAAGTCAGTAAGATAACCCACATTATAAGCTTTTCTGAACACATAGTAGATTGTGGTAAATTTTAGTATGCTGTTATGAAGTCCACAAAAGATTTGGGTTGGTTTTTTTCCCTTCCAAATGCTTTGTTCCTAAGTACCCAATACTTGTCCAATCATCCTGATACGTAATGTGTAACAGATTGAAAGGGTAAGTTTCCCTGCATGGTTCCAATGCAGACTAAAGTAACAAAAAAAATAAACTTAAACTTGATTACTTAATTCCCTTGAATGAGGATGTCTCTTCAGTTTCTTCTGCACTACTACAATAGTATGTCAGGGTGAGGGGAAAGGGAACTGAGTTTCCATGCATCTTTTCTATTATTTTCTTGTCTCTCAGTCAAACAGACACATCTTTTCCCCACCCGCAGCTCCTTAGTCTCTTATGCACCTGAAGCAAAATGTGCATCCATTATGTAATTTAGGGTAGTTTCTACATCTGTGGTGCTCAAGTATGGAGTATGAAGATATAGGTGGACAGAGAAACAACATGCCTTGTTGGGGCAATAAAGTCTTTCCTATATTGTCCTCTGACAATAAAAAGATGTGGATACATTAGGATTAGAGGTGGGACAAGTATTTGCATTAATTTCCATATATTATCATATGCATTCATTCGCATACATTATCTAATGGGGAAATAAGTGCTGTATTGAGCACTGGATATATAGAATTTCAGTGTTGCCTGTATGAATGAGGGAGATCCTGCCTTCCTTTGCCATGTATGACTGTCTTAGTTCTTTTGTCTCTGTCTGACACACTACAACCTCCTCCCTGAGCAGTTAGGTCTTGGATTCTTCTGCCTACCCTTGTTTCTATCAGGAGCCCGGTACAGCAAGTGGTATTGCGTCAATAATCACTTTGGTGCAAAACTACTCAATCATTAGACGGGATATGTGGCAATGAAGATATTCTAGTTTTTACATTTTTTAACACACTAGGGTTATTTTTTCTTTCTTTTCCACTCTTATTATTAACCTTTTTATAGAAAATTGGCTTACCAAGAATTTATGAATTAGCAAGTCTATTATAATGATGAATGGTAATTACCATTTAAATCCTAAGTCATTCATCAGCTTGTTCACCATATGTCAGGTGATACAAGAGTGCATGAATACTTGTCTGGTGACTATTTCTCAACTGTTATATTTGCCTGAACTTTGGATCTATATGTCAATTAAAAGTTAAATTAGTAGAAAAAAAAATGTATAGGTGGTGTCAGCACAATAAGAGACAATGATGGAAATGGCACTCGTTATCATTAGTATAAGACAATTATTACTCTTTTATTATTATTATTTAGGAAGAATAAACATGGTTCTGAGCTTTGCTGAAGATATGAAGAGAAGTTTGTTATCACAAATGAAATTCTTATATAAGGTTCCTGGGAACAAGCTTTCCAACTGGCCCATCTGGAAGGGTCTAGCTTGAAGCTGTTTTGGAATTTCTGCCCTCATCAGATATTTCTTTAGGAGTATGAAAGGAGGTAGTGGTTCTTTCCAGGACCCCAAAGAATGTCTATGTGGTTCAACCAACATTTTATTTGATCCTACCAGTCTCATTCCTTGATGGTCTTCAATGACTGGGAAAAAAATTGAAAGGGTACAACAACTGAGCTGCCACTCAGCCTCCAAATACAGTATGCAATCTGCAAATGGGGTAGTGTGGGGACAGTTTAACTTCATCTGTGCTAGACATTCTGGGGGGATGAGTGTCTAACTCTGTCTCCAGAGTTCTCCATCCATCTTCTTACAAAGCACAAAACAATACAAAGGCATTGTCTGGTTCCTACATAGAAAATCAGCTTTTAAGATATGAGTGAAATTATTTTAACAGGAATGGGTGCACATTATGTATCAAGTGATAAAGACTAAGGATTAAGTTGACATTATTGATTAGAACTTTGACTATTTCTTTTCATTTTGACATACTGTATCTCTCTTAAGTTTAACAGCTCATAAATTGAAGCCAACTTTTGGAATGATCATTTAATTCCTGAAATGTAATCATAGACTAGGAATAAAATATGAAGATATTAATTCTATTGGCAGACAGCAAATACTAGACTCAGAAGCTTGATGGTGCTGAGCTGAATGGAACATAACAGTTCTGCTCTCATAACAAAATACAGTTTCTGTCTCTGTGCAGGTGAGCAATGGTCTCTTGTTATAAGCATCTGAACACAGGCAAACATGAGTAGTATGTTTGTAAACCTGTAAAATGAGTAATATTGCACAGCTAAACTGTGGGGATCTTGTTCAGCTTATCTAGTGTAGGAAAAATGTTTTCTGAGAATACTGTTTTAATAAAAGGTCTGATGTTCTATCAGCTACTACTTTTCTGCAGCATTGTGCTAAATCTGTTTATATTGCCTTCACTTCTGAAAAGAAAAAAAAAAAGTTCCCCATTACTGTTCACAAACAATGTATGTGAAGAAAAAGATTGTTGAAGTTTGGGAAAAAATAAAGAACCATTGAATTCCCTGTTGGATCCTCTCAGTTTTGGATCAAACCAAACCTGTGACTAACAGGTTAAAACCTTTCAAACATTGAACAGAAATTTGGAAATGTGAACACACACAGGTTCACTACCAGCCAATATCTTATAGTGAGTGGCTTTGTGTACTGTGTCTGAATTTCAGTACAATCAGGTACTATACATGAAAATTAGAGATGTTTTCTTCCTTTACTAATTAGAACTCATATTACAATTTAAAAAACCCAATATTTTGTGTAAATTATGTTTGTATGATTTTGGAAATGGTAGAAGGGCACGAGATGGAAACTTAGGAAAGAAGACTTGTGACAAAATTAATTGCGCTGAAGAGGAAGAAAAATGAAGGAGAGAACATGGTAAAATATTTTCTCCAGCTAAGTTCTGAGAAAAAAAACCAAACCAAAACAACAACAAAATCCATGTATCCTTAGGAAAAGGTCTAGGGTTTGTGGCCATCAGTTTGAGCAGAAGACTTCCAGAATAAGACATTATTCGGACATAAGGAAAGATATCAGAATCATTCTCTAATCTCTTGTGTATTCTGTAAAATTTAAGCAGTCTATAAAATAGCATGGTGTTTGGTTTTTTTTTTTGGCATCTCATAAGTCATTACCAACGGTTTTGTATGCCTGCAAAAGCTGTCCACCATTCAGCCCTACGTAATGAGTAACAAATATGGTAAGGATAACCCTTCTATTTCTTATTGAGGAAAAACATAGTATATTAATCAGATGAGTGTTCTTTCAAGGAAAACATTAACAAAAAGTTTTGTATGGTGGCAGATACTGAATCCCCGGATCAGCAAAAAGAGCAAAGATTCCCACTGACACCTCCCAACGGAGGCCCCAATATTCATAAGGCTGCCTCTGTATGTCAGCATGTGAGGCTGATCTTTCCCAGCTGATGCTGGGTTGAAATTTCTTGGAAGCAGCTGAGTGGAGATGTGCCAGACAACCTTAAAAAATAAATCAGTTACAAGTGAACCACGGTAAACCCCAAGGCCCAGATGTAGGGCGGGTGTTTTGCTACATGCATTACTAATTAACTGTGAAAAGTTTTGAAGGTCCCAATTTTTTTTTCTAAGTACCAGCTACCTTTTATAAAAATGGCTATAAAAAGAAGGTAGAAAACAAGGTTCCAGTAACTAAAATTAAAAACCAGAGTTTGCAGGGACAAAAAGCCAACCCACAACCAAAACCATTTTAGTTTTTATTTTATATTTAACTTAATGTAATTCTTCATGTCAGACAGAGTGTTCCTTATCATAACTCATCTGACATAACCCAGAATGATGCAACATTTTTACAATACTTATTTCTTTTTTCACCCATTCCCCAGTAATTTTTTCCAGACAAAAATTACTTCAGCCTGCAGAAAGCCTTTGGACTCTGTCCTAACTAGACAAAAGTTAACCTGCAATTAGGAGTCTTGAATCACTTGGAAAAATGAGTACTCTTTACCTTGGGCTTCATGTTACAGTAGGGAGTGAGTATTCCAGACCTTACATATTTGAAGTTCACAGACCTCAAGGGAGAGTAGGAATTATACTAGAACAGCTTAATTTTGGCCAACTGAAGCAAAATAATAATACTTTTCATATTTTTTGAGCCATTTGAGAGACTGCAGGAGCCTTAAACAAATTTTATCATAATAAACAGATGAACTGTCAATTTTTGCAATACCTAAAATATGAAGATCGGGAGCTGTACATGTCCGTTATCGCCTGAATATATGTTGCTGGCCTTTTTGGACAACACTTTTCAAGTGAAAGCACAGTTTATTTGTATCATTTTATGTAATGGTTATAATCTAAAAACTTTATAGCATATGTCATAGAGGAAGGAGGTTTCTGCAGTTGCCTGTCTCTTCCAGAAGCAGCTATGTCTCATTCCATGAGGACACAGTCCATTGAATAAAGCCGGGCAAAAATTCAGTTGCATGCTGTTTCTGCCGATAGCCAGCTTAGCTGAGCATGACACACGGATGATTATAATGCATGTTTCCCTCTGAGATGATAGAGAACAGAGACATTTGAACTACTGAACCACTGAATTGGTACTAGCTGGTTGTATCAGCAACTAACTTTTCTGTTCTTCAACCTGTCTAGCTGGTAGAATGATGAAAAACAGGGTTGAGGAGGTGTCTTTTGTAGTTGATAGAAAAATAATTTACAAATCCGGGGCTACATCAGTGGCTGATACTCTTCTATGCACTTGGAGCTTCACTGTTCATGGCCTGGAACCATTCAGAGGTGGAGGTTTTAAGTCAACTTTATTTCATCACTTAAAGTTCTCCTGGGAATCTGCTTGTCTATTGTATTTCTGCTTCTTCAGAGACTTGAGGGGCACTGTGAGCTTATTGCATTCTCAAAACATGGTGCTTCAGACGTGTCCTTGTATCTTTACTTACCTGCATGCATCAGCAAGTGACATAGTTCAAGTGTTACAGCCCAAAGCAAAATAGGTGTCTTGGAAAACAAGCTTAAGTTACACAGACTTGCCTAACCCATGTTGTTTAGAAACACCTAATTTCCTTGAAGAGCCCATGTGTGTTTCTGAAAGTAAATTTATGAATGTGTGCCTCTGTGTACATATATGTATTGTCTGTAAATATGTATTTATTTGAGATACTCACATCTGATCACTTGGAAGACATTATTTTAATTAAATATATAACTAGAAAATAATTTAAATTATTTCTCCATTTTCAGAATGAAACCCTGACCGCTTCTCCTTTTGTTTTAAATTAAAGAGTTGTTACAGGAAAAAAATAAATAAATCTATTGCTTGCTGGAATTAGTACAGTGAATGTAAACAAAAACAGATGAATTTTCAGGGGCTGTGAAGGAAAAATACATCCTAAAAATTACTATTGCCTACAATGCCTTGACCTACTGTAATACCTACCAAACCATCTTTAACAGTAGGATTTAAAATGCAGAATTGACATGGCCAGTTTCTAGATCTTGGCTTTGCCTGGAATGGAGATCCCTGATGTGGAGAGAACTATTACTAAGATTCTGTAGTTATCATCTGCACTGAATGAAAAAAATATTCATGCCTTTAGGGGTTGTGGGTCCTTGCTGTGATTTACATAACTTACTGTGAGCAGCCATGGCAGACACCAATTATAGAGAACTTTGGAACTGCTCTACCTGTAGATCCCAGTGGAAGCCATGTTTCTGTTGTATTAAATCTGTACAGAAATGACAATGGGGGGAAAGGAAAAAAATAAATGGTGCTGTGAACATTATAAGTAAACCTTTGGGAACAACAATATATGTACTGTGGAGCAACAGATAATGCAATTTTGCTCAACATTTCAGAGATCATCCAAACCAAATAAAATTATATCTATATTAAAAAAAATAAAATCCAAAAGAGCAAGCAGGTGTAATGTCCATTTGACCTTCACAGCCACCCCAGTTTTGTCAGGACTAGAAAGCTGAAATTATTTCTGTTATGTGTTTGGTGCAGAAAGGAAATGTGGCCAGGTGAAAAGAATACATTTGCCAAAGTGTCATCATATATAGTGAAAGAACTCTGAATGTCAGTCTGAATAAAAAAATGTGCTGAAGACTGATTACAAAGCTTATGGAGTTAGTGGAATTAATATTCACTCTGAAAATATCTGTAAAGTAGTCCACTGTAAAACTAAACTCCTCCTCCCAGCCTGAAGATAAACCAATGGCCAGCTGAGACCTGCTGCCATGTCCACAGGAAAGAGAAAGCTGGAGACTCATTTCCATCTCTCCATGTACATGGCCTGGCACAGAAGTGAGAGCTAATGATGCTGTGGTGCAGCTACACACTGCATATGGAAAAGTTTCTTCCTCCATGGTGGGACCTCCTCTGGACTTCAGAGGGAGGGGAGAAATGGCCCTTCTTGCAACAAGGATGTAAATATTCTGTGCACCGTGCTGTGCTTTGAGTCCTGCTACAAAGAGGTCTGCACCAGCTGGGCATCTCTTTAGTGAAACTCCAACAGCGGACTGGTGGACTGGGCACACTGAGGTGCCCAGAGCTCACCCTGGAACACACCTCAGGTCTTCATCTTCTAAAACACATGTAGCACTCCTTAAATGTTTCTGTCAGGGCTTTAAGTACTGAAGCACTTTGCTGGTATGTACCCAGTGCTTCATAAAATGTTAGAAAACAAGAAAATTTAAGTTTTTTACTTTTGTGCCAAACAAAACCAGAATGTCCTTTAAAAAAAAATAAAACCACACCAAGCAAACAGCCCAAAATGGTAAACAAACCAAATTAATGAAATCCATCAAGCCCCAAAGCTTGCACTTTCAATAGGAAAATAGACGAAAGAAAAATCAGGCTTTCTGTTTTAGCTATTACTTCTGCAGTGCTGTTGGTGAAAGGATGGAAGACAGATCAGAAGCAGAAGGATGGGAGTACAATTAATATATCCCATGCTTGTGTGTGGGTCCATGACTGTGTTCACTCCGAACTTGATATAAGAAGAAACTTTTCATCCTGCTTCTGTTTCAGTATAACTTTTCAACTGCCACCATTCCTGAATTTGGGCTGAGTTTTATGCTGAATTGAACAGATATCCACTAGAGGTTTTTTTCTGGATTAACTTTGTTGAAATACATTTAAACTAGAATATTTTTAGCTGGTTGATAACTTCAGCAAGACAAATGAGCCTTGGCTCAGATTTGCCTCTGAGCCTTAGCTGTAAAACCAGATCAAGGACTTTTTGTGATGACAGCTTTGTATTTGAGCCACAGGAGCACGTTGCTGTGTGTCCAGGAATCTAATTCTCAGGCATCCAGACTCAGGGTTGGGCTCTTTGGGCCATCCTGGGGAGAGGTTTCTCTCTATCTGGACCTTCTCTTAGGATGGGGTTCATAAGTCCACGTCTGCCCTATAGTATTGCTAATGAAAATGGGCTACTTTATGTATAGTTTGTGCTACAATGACTTTATTATATGTATCAGAGAAATCAGTTGTTTTCAGCATTGCATTGGTTACTAAAAATTCTTCAAGTCTAGGTGTAACTCAAAACAGGGAAGCAAGTGCTGATAAATGTTATGATTCTGTCATACCTCATCAGCCAATATAAATCCCTCCACCTGCAGGCTTAACAAGTTCACAGGACAGGTGAAGGAAAGGTTCATTCATTTTGTGGCCTATGCCACCCTCAGCTTCCCTTTGTGCATCATGCTCCTGGAAAGCACCATCATCACAAAGTCAAGGAAAAATCAGTAATTTTCATCATGTTTCCAGGAAGGGCACGTTATACAAAATTTGCAGAGGAGCTGACTTCCAACCATTCATCCTAGGCTATGGGATCAGAGCCATTGTTTTCCAGTGTCTGATGCTTGCAGACATTTTTAATCTGTTAAATCTGTAATAAAAGTCAGCAATATTGTAATCTTAACTAAAGCTATATTCATCGTATTCATTCTGCTGCAGGTGTTACCCCATACACATCATGTCACAGTTTTACTAAAAGAAGAGGGGATGGTGGTTTGGAAGCATATTTAATTGTTATTATACAAATTTAAAGACCTTTTTCTAAGTTTCACATATTTTAGTTTTTTCTGTCTGTCTAAAGCTGAAACAGAATGCAGTTTCAAACATCATCTAATATTTGTGAACAAGACAAGGTGATCTTTGAGCATATCAGATTCTACTAAAGCAGAAAGAAAATAAAAAATATAGTGTGTTTTTGAATAGGTTATTGAGATTCAAGTCTTGATTTCTTCCCCTTCTAAACAGTGTCCCAAAGACCTGTAGTATCCTTTGTGTTAAGTGCTGGGTTCAAGAGTTTAAGGGCAATGACTGGCATCTAGTTCACTTTTATTTCCATTTCAGTGCAACCTCACATCGCTATACATCTGTTTTGTTGATTCAGAAGAGCACTTGAGATGCTTTACAGTTGATTTTGACAAGTGCTACAATTTGATATGGGTAGATAATTCTTGCTGAGATGATTTCAAAAGTACAGAAATTATAATTTTGAGTAGATATTACCTTTATGATCAGAATTTTCATGTAATATACAATGCACTTAAGCTTCTTAATCACATTTTCCTTTTTTTTAAACATTACAGTCTTTCCATCTAATCTAGTAAAGTATTGCAAATTAAAATATTGTTCTAAATATATCTTGTATTTTTCTCCATGCATTTTGGACAGATCATGTAAAAGCTACTTTAAAAAGCGGTCCTTCCTAACCTTCTCCCCAAAACTATTTGGTTTGGAATTTAATTAAGCAGCCAGACAGGACAGACTGTATGGCAGGGTTGATTAATGCACACCTTGGGTTCATTTCACCTCATACTTCCAGCACATCTGAGGTGTGGATTAATCAGTGCAACTGCTTAGTCCAAAGTGTCTTAGTGTGATTATAAAATGGGCATATGCTATTTTTTTTTTTTTTAAATCAGTTACGCCAACACATTCTTGTACTACAGAATATCACTTACTGAGATGGAATTTTGATTGAAAAAAAGAATCAAATTTCATTAAATTCCAGGTTTAAACAAAACCATTATTTTGCTGCAATATTTTGTGCGGTGAAAGCTTTGCATCCTGCCCATGCCCTGGTCTCCCCTCTTCACCCTGTTCCTTCATGGTGCCCCAGAATGACAAACCCATCATCACTCCCCAGTTTCTGACTCCTTGTATCCCCTTTCTGATCTAATTCATTACTCTTTCTTTCTCTTTGTTGTTTTTCTAGTGTCCTTCAACCTTAGGCATTTTTTCCCTGCTGTCAGTATTTACCCAGTATGAGTCTACACTCTCTCTTGGGTTGGTGCTCCCCAGGTGTTGCCCAGCATATGGATTGATGAGGGAAGAACCTGTCCGTGGCTAATCTCTGTGAACACTGTAGTGGGATTAACTCCAGATTTACACCAGTGCAATTGACAGTTTAAGTAGTCTCATTTAGAGACTTTCAGCAGAAAGTCTCTCTTTGTGCTTCAAAGAAATATATAGTAGGATGGGCAGAGAAGTTCTCAACTTTCAGAAGATATACCTGCCACGTTTGTGTTCCTCTAAATGGGACAGGAGTAATTTACATTGAAAAATTGCATGCTTTAGCAGAAAATACTGACATAATGATTCTGAGAAATAGCAGTGTTATATATCATGTTTCACTGATAACTTATTCCACAGACCTGCACGAGAAAGTGAAAGCTTCCGCCTCACACTGGCGTATGTCTTCCCTGGATGCCTGATCCTCTGTACTGAAGTCAATAGAGAGAATCCCATCGAGTTCAGCCTGCTTTGGCCATCAGAGAGTGATGGCTACACTCACATTGACTTTCAGAGTGCTGCACAGCTGGCAGAGGAGAGAGGGTTTTCTTGCTTTGCAGAAGAGATTGATCAGTAGAGCCCAAGGACCTCTGGTGATTGCCTGTGGCTCCATGAACTTTTAGTGGGTGGTGTGCCCTGGCATCCTCATAGGTCTCAATCTCCTCTGTCCCTTTGAAAAGTGAATGTGGCTAGAAGCCTTTGAATTTGAACTATGAGAGTTTCTGGATAAGGGTGGGGGTTTTGTTGTTGTTGTTTTGTTTTGTGTTTTGTTTTGTTTTTTATTTTTTTCTCAAGAGAAGAGAGTATAGTCTGGAGTTTTAAAAATACCATTGGAAATGAGAAGCTGCTTAGTTGTGGGGTGTGTGAAGGGTCCCCAAGGAACTCAACAGACTAGCAAAGGGCAGAGAAGTGTCTGGAGTAGTGATGGAGGGAGGACAAAGAAGCAACAAAAATAACAAAGTAGGGCTGAGGGTAATATAGAGGGAGGAGAGGGAATTGAAAGAGCAGAGGTGGAGAGGCATATGTCCAAAAAAGGCAAAGATTTTTAGAACAGGAGGTGGGAGGGGTGGAGATGGGAATGCTAAAAAGCTCAGCTTCCTATCAAACACAAAAAATGAGGGTCTTAAATGGCACACACTGCTCAGGGGACTGCTCCTTACTGATGTAAGCAGGCACACTGAGGTCAGTTTTTCATAAGGACTACAGGAAAGTGCCCCATATTAACAAGTTATTTCAGATCTGTGCTCATTGCATTCTCACAGACCTTGCTAGGCTGAACTGCCTTGTGGCATACTGGCTTTGCCAGCCGCTTAGCTCTACTTGCAGCACTCCTGTGTGTTGTTTATAGTATGGCTTGCTGGCCACAGAACTTAAAAAGAATTCAAATAAAATAAAAATAAATATGCTAAGAGACATAGGCCTTCCTCTTCTGGAACATAAATGTGAACACTTCTGCCTAGCACAAACTGTATTTGTCCAAATTCTTCAGAGCTGAAATCTGTATCAGCATTTTTAGTCAAGAAAAATAGTTGATTCAGCCATAGTTTTAAAAAATAAATATGTTTAATTTTAAGTTTATTTTATGTCTTAATGTTAGTGAATTCTAGTTGCAGAGTTAAAATTTAATTCCTGAGTATGATTTTTTATTTTTACCTGTGCTAAAGGCACATTCTATATCCTTTATTCAGATAAATAGTCTTCTTTCTAATCAGTAGTCACATTAAGGTTTATAGGGTCATTCACATAAGTTAGGAATTGTTGCAGAAATAAGCGTTTATGCAGACTCCATCCCATAAATAGCAGAGAAAAAGCAAGTAAAGTAATTCACGCAGGGCTGGTGATATATATACAGGGTTACTCACAAAGTTTCCTCTAGTGTTACATTTGTATTCATATATGTCAAAAATGCATGTTATTTCTTTTAAAAATAAATTGGAAGCACAAGTCTGTGGTGTGTGATTATTTTATTAACTGATAAATCAGCTAGCTCTCAAGGGCATGGAGGAAACATATTTATTTAATTTACAAATAAACTGCATCCATTCCCCATTCCCATCCTTTGTTAGAAATACGCATGACACTAACAAATTCCAATGTTTGATACTCAGGCATGCTTAAGTGTATTTTCAAAAGGTAAACAAACAAACAAACAATTTTTTTTTAATTTTTTTTTTTCATTTCTGCAAACATAATCCCAGAGCATGAACAAATGTGATATTAAGAATGAAGAATGTTTTTATCAAAGGACATGTGCTTTCATAATAATCTAACTGGTATTTCCACAATTGCTTTCTAACTTTAGACACACAGCTACATATTTAAACTTCTGAATAAGACAGTCTGACTTTCAGCACTGCTGAATGTTGCCAGTTTCATACTTGTAAGGTCATATATGTCCATATCCTCCACTAAGATTCAAGTGGGTGGATATCTGCATCCATGTGGAAATACCCCTCTGCATTTCAATATCTTTGATGCAGTGTAAAAATTTGAATAAAAGCTGATCAAATAAAGGGTTGATTTTTTTCCCCTATGACAAATCACAGGCTCTTATAGAAGATGTAAGAGTTGAGAGCTACTTAGTTGAGAGCATTCTCATGTCTTTTAAACACTTATAAAAGAGAGTTATCCCATAATTATCCATTACAGGGACAAAAACTTCTTAAATTATGGAATAACTCTTTTTTTATATTCTCTTAGTTGTAGAATTCCAACCTGAATTCATATTTCACTGAATAATTTACTATTAAAAAGGGATGAAAATGCCAGACTATCCTTTTTTGCTCTCTTCCTATGTATATATATATAAAATAGACTATCCTAATTTAACAAAGAATTATATTCGCTGATACTGCCTATATCACACGTCTGTTCTCTCCCAAATTTAGCCCAAACTGTTTTGATGGTCATGAACATAGATTTTGTACCTCTATATTTAGCATCAGTTGCTATTGTGCCACCTGCGCTTGAAAATCAGGTACCAGTTATACTCTATTCCATGCAACAGATTTGGGTTCATAATACACATAATACAGTCCAGAATAAAACAAAACATAACAAACACTGGAGAAGAAGAAATTAGAATCCTACAGAGCAAAAATCAGTGACTGTGTGAAACATTTGTTATGTAAGGAATAAATGCTTATAGCAAAGATATATAAGCAAGTAACTACTGAATACAGCTCAAGAAAATAAAAATCATTATTCTCATACTTGCTCAGCTACATAACCCTATTATTTAAAATAATCTACCTGGTAATAACAGGATAACTCATTTGGATCTGATTCTGCAATCCTCATTTCTTAAATATTTATATTCATTGATTTTATTGTGGCTACTTGTTTAAAAAGCTGTATTTACTGCACATAGATCTGATGCAGTTGTGTAGGACTCAGTTTTCTTAACTTAGACACTCAATTTTGAGTGCTTCAAAAAGCTGTCGTTAGGCTTCAGCTCCAATTCCTTAACAAGTTGATGGAGATGATCTGAGTTATTTAAAAGCTAGGAGTGACACTGCACAGATAAGTTTTGTCAGCCAAAATAAGGCAGAATCCTATTGAAATTTCTTTCCAAGCAGTTGCCTACCTGGGAAACTTCAAGACATGATTTACCACAATTTCTTCACCATGTGCCAAAAATATTGCCATGATTTAAAAACCTGAAGTAGGTAACAGGTTTCCTACCACAAGTTCCTTAACACTGTGGCAAAACTTCTACCTTTTTATACTGTATGGATGAAATATGCCACAATGAAAATAAAGTTTGTAACAATAAGACATTAAAAAGGAGGAGCTATTATAGCAACTGCTATTAGTGTTTCATGCTGAGAAGGCTCTGGTGCTGGAGATGCACAAACAAGATTGACAGGATGATACCAGGCTCCCTACAGACATAGCTGCAAAGGGAGAGTGTATAGCCAGCTTTGTGTAAAGTCATATAAAATGGTTACTTTGCTTTGGAAATAGCAAATAACAACTGGCTTAGAATATGCAAACAATACCTTCTGGTAAGGCAGTTTTCACTACTGTACTTGTTGCTATTTCTTATGTTGTTGTTTTCCCTCTTAATCATTATTCTTAAGGTGAGATGTTAAGTATGCAGGAAACTTCTTGTGCCAAAGTAATTTATGCTGAAGTACCACTGATTTAACTGTAGATAGTGTCAGAGATGAATCAGACCCCTTACATTTTATTCTGGGTTCAAAACTCTGCTCAGTCAGCTAAATTATCAAATCCAGTTCTCCACCTAACAGGTTCTAAAGGAATTAAAACCATATTTTCTTTATTTTACATGAATTTTGTGGATTTTTGTGCTCATAAAAGTAACAGATTATTGACATGCACTATTCAAGTTACTGTACATAAATCTGTAAATGCACCTCTGTCGTGCCTGGAAACCTCCCCTGGTATTTCAGCTTTGGACCTCTGTTGAAAAGAGACTGCCAGCTGCGCTAAGCTGTGCAGCATGCATTTTGTGTGGATTAGTTTCCACTACAGATTTGGTTGAGACTATCGAACTCATTTCACATGTGGCCCAAATCAAATTTCAAGGCAGGCCTCTGAAGATGAAAAGCCAGGGCATTAATCCACTGTACAAGTTGCCACCCTGCTACATTTCTATCACAGTTTTTCAATCAAATTACCATCTTTATGGAATGAAAGAAGGGCATGGAGTCCTGCCAGGTGGTAACCAGAATATGATTTTTTATTGACACTATGTAAAATTATTTCAGTTATAAAGTCATAATGTTATAATTTTACAACATTATTGTTCCGAATGTTACTTCCCCTGCTTCCCAAATTCCCAAAACACTCAGGAATTACATATATATATGTATGCACATTTCTGTATATTGTAAGAAATCTAAGTTATACCATAGTTTATATCATTAAATGGGATTTCTGTTATGAGTCCTTTCCTTCTCCTAAACTCACACACGTGCAGCTCACAGAAAGCTTGCAGCTATAATATACAAGTTTTCATATTAATATTACCCACTGAAGAATAGGTACAGATTTATCTTAGGAGTGAGTTTAGGAGTAATAATAGTAATAATAATAATAAAAAAAGGCGGAAAACCCCTAGCTACAATTATTTCACTGAACTAAACTTTTTTTTTTTTTTTTTTTGCAATTGGTAATCAACAGGCTTTAAACACCCCCCAAATCGGGTGTCTGTGGCATTTCAATTGAAGATAGCAGAAACGGGAGTTGTCATCAGTGTACCGTAGCCTGTCTTATCTAGTTTCCCATGGAAATTACATTTCTATTTTCCTTTGGCACTTAAAAAAACATTCAAAATGTTCAATGACATAATTTAATGAATGCAATATTATAAATGGAATATATTGAAAAATGTAAAGGAACTCTGCTTGCCTTTTCCAATATGATTAATATTTTATTTTTAAGAAAAGCAAATTAAAGAAAAATCCCCAACCTAAGGTCAACAGTGCCTGTTTAAGGGAACTATCTTATTCTATTCTCTTCAATGCACTGTCTTTTTCAGAATATTAATGGGAGAAAGAGTGACAAGAATGACTTAGACGTACATGTCAGGAGAAAGGGTCAGCTCTTGGCAGTAGGATGTTAATTCACATCCATTAATGAAATTTATCCTCCTTACCGTCTCCTTATCTTTTCTTTCTCTCTTTCTTTCTTTCCTTTTTTTTTTTTTTTTTTTTTTCTTTTCAAATAAAAAGGTCTTTTTTTGAGAGAACATCATGGACTTTTCACAGGAGCTGAGAAGGGCCACAGGGGCAGGCCAAGGTAAGAGACTGACAATCTTCAGGTGATTAAGGAGACTCAAAGGCTAGGTAGACCTACAAAATGAATAACTATGGACCCAGAACCATGCCATAAGGCTCAATGGCTTGTGATTTGCAAGTTGATAAGACAAGAAGATTAATAATGCTGCATGATAATGGCTGCTCCCTCTCAGCTGGGGAGATGGTAATGATCTGATATTGCTGTAGGAGCAGTTCAGTGTGCTGCAGAGAGGAGGGTGCGAATTCACTCATCCCAATTGGCCCCGAGGATATAGAGATTTTGAAAAATGGGAATGCAGTTACAATTTTAATTAGATATAAAGTTTTTAATAATTTTGCTGAAATGAGGACTTCAAAGAACATATTTTGCAGCATTCAGGCCCATAACTCCTGAGTGACAGTTTTGGTTAATTTGCAAGTTTTCAGATCAAACTTTGCCCCTGGCTCCATGCTGAGGGTAAAGTAAAATGTCAATTTCTTTCCTCAGTGATCTCAAGCATCTTATTTAGGCAGGTGTGCTGAATTCTCTTATTCTGTAGACGTTAGCTGAACAAAACTACTCATTAAAATATATGCTTAGGAAAAAAAATTAGCAGCATAAATAAAATCAGTAGTAATAAAGAGAATCAATCAGCAAGAAAAATGTACAGCAATATACAACATAAAAATTTAAAGAAGAATCGGGGTAATATTGTATATAAAAGGTGATTAAATGTTAGCATATGATTATGCTGTCATTGCATATTATTATCAAAGAATGTTTAATTTATACCCTGTTTAAAATTAGAGGTAGCTATGCAAAAGAATATTTTTCTGCTCCAGACCATATTTTATTTTTTTTTTGCTGCTGAATCCACACATATACTGTAGATTTGTGATTCAGATTTGTGGTTCTGAATTAATTACGTTAGATGTCTGAAGTACATCAGTTCTTTGTCAGTCTACAAGGAAGTAATAATAGGGAATGATGTTGTCAGTCATTTTTAAATCATTCAGCTCCATTCTACCTCTTTGAGGTCTTTAGGAGAAAACAGCCCAGCGAAAGATTGTTTTAACAAGAACCCTCTTGGAAAAGGCTTTAAAATAGGAACATAAACAGAAAAACAAACAAAAAAGGCAACATAAGAACAACAAACAACAAAACCCAAAACAAAACAAAACAAATACAAATAAGTTGCTTGATATTTCTTGAGTATTTAGTTGTTGGACATACAACAACATAGTGTTCTGTTTTTCTGGTTTGTTTTCTTCTTTTTCTTTTTTTTTTTTTTTTTTTTTAATAAGAAATACTATTTTTATGCTTGGAGAGGGAAGTTTTTATAATAATCCCTGTATTTTGATCTTTGCTAAAGGTGACAATCTGTGTCTTTTACTTTGTTTTCCAGCAACTCAAAAAAACATAGCAATGCAAATGGACGGTTTAAGCTTAAATAAGTATCTGAAAGTGGGTATTTCATAAGTTTAAAGCATCTGAAGTTGAGCTATAAAAATCAGTTAAAAAGTGGCATTTAACTTCCCATTGTTTTTATAAGATATTCGTGCATAGTCAGCATTACTCTGAAAAGAATGCAGGAGCAGCTTTTAAAAGTGGTCTGCAGCAAACAGTGAATGGATGCCCAGACACTCATCCATGTGGCAGGCACCCATGCAGTCACTCAGGCACACAGAAAACAGGAGTCATTGTTTCTATCATTGTAAAATCAATATCAGACAGATTAATTCTGGCCTTTCATCCAGCTCTGCTCTTTCAGGAAAGCTGCCCAGTACAGCAGTATAACTCTGCAAGCTCCTTTACAATAGTGGTGTGTGTGTGTGTGTGTGTGTGTGCCAAGGGGGGGGGTGTGGTTTTCAAATTCTAAAGATTATTCAGTGTGCAGCAAGTTCAACACCCTTTCCAACTTTTCTCTAGGGACAACTACTACAAAAGGGCTGTCTTTTCTAAGATATGTCAAGGCCTGAAAACCCACTAACTGGTTAAGTGTACAGTTCTGACCTGACTGAAGCAGCAGTGGCCTGCAGCCTGCAGAGAGCTCTGAGCTGTATATATTTCTTAAGCTATTCACTGGTTAATGCATCATGAAGGGAAATGTTTCCCATTAAATGCATTTTGTTGCTCGTTAAACAGTAAATAATCCAAAGATAAGTAGGTTTGTTTTCATCAAAATATACTATTTTTGTCATTCAAAATTCTGTAAATTGTCAGATTATTTTGGGAGTATTGAGTATAGAAAATAAAAGTAGGATTTTGCCTTAAAGTTGGGGGAAGGTTTTAAAAAAAGACTTAGGTTGTAGCATAAAAAAACCTTAGATCACAGTTAAACTGAGATACTTAAGATGAATCATGTAGACTATTAGTTATATCACTGCTGCACAATACATAGTTTCTAAACACGTTATATGTCTTCTAAAAGTTTAAGTTCATGCAGTGTGTGGCAGGAGTATAGTATTTATATTTGTCTCTATATATTGCTAGAATACAGAAGGTAGGTATCACTGGCAACATTTCTTTTCTAACAATATGCCTGATTCTTAAGCTACGTGGGTTTCAATACATATTTATGTTTCATATATAGAGAGAGACACCTGTGTCGCTGTCAGGTGCAGAGTAGAAATGTGAATTGAATAGTGAAATGATATAACTCCCCGTGTCATCTTTCTAGGAATAATCTCTCAGCATGACAATCCTATGTGTTCAAAAGTATTCTGGAAGTTGCCATTGTATGGGAAAGTAGAGATTACTTTGATGCGGAGTTTTTGATAGACAAATAAGGGAAAGTCTGGTTTAAGTCAGATAACCCACTTGCAGTCTAATATGTATTCAAGCAGTCCATCTCCCTGAGCCTGCAAAACTCATCTGGAAATTATCTCGAAACAAACTTTTCCATTGTTTTCCACACTCCCACTTTCAGTGCCAAATACAACCAGGCAATTTTGGAGGTGTGTGAAAGCAAGAAGATGGAAATAAAAATTCCAACCTGTATCCTTTCACAGAGAAATCTCCTGAGTTTTGTTTCACTTGAAAGTTTTCTCAGATTTTGTCCCAAATTATTCACCTGGTCTTCTTCTGAAGCTTTTCAGAATGAAAAGGCAAGCCTGGGAAAACAGAAGAAACAATGTTCATAACTGGTATGCATAGATTTTTACAACAGGACCAAATTTTTATCAGAAATAGGAGTAAAATTGGTCTCTGTGATGATTCTTTGAAATCAAATAAGATTTAGTACAGCATATGTATGTGGTTTATTAGGCGAAACTCTGTAAGGTGAGTTTTCTAAAGTAAATTTCCAGTCTGTTTTCTCAGCTGGATAATCTATTACATTTAGCTTTTCCCACTGCAGCCAGTGCTTGTTAAAACTTCTCCCTTTGTGTCCATGTGTTAAGATGATGGACAGTATTTGCTGATTCAAGCTTATCTAAGCTTTAAACAGGAAAATCTTGGATCAACTCAATGTTTGAGCCAAGAAACTTCTAACTGCTTGAATCCTGTAACTGGTTTCACAGTAATAAACAAACATCAGTAGTTTATGGAACTCTGCTGAAGAAAAGCCTCTGTATTGACACATTCATGTCCTCTTTTTAAAAGGCTCTAAATAATTTTTTAAAGTCTTAATTCATCCCTTGCTTATATCACCGGACTAAAACTCAGTTGGAAAGAATGACATACACCAAAGATTAAGCTCCCAGCTCACTGATGAAGCCAAAATGCATTTGTAGCTCAGGTTACATTTTCTGCTCCTGGTAGTTCTGAAAAATCCACATATGGCCCTCACCTTCTCAATTACCATCTATTTGCCTCTGTTTTCTTATTCATAAAATAGTTGTCCTTGTGGTATTACAGTAATTACTCCAAAGCACTCTTCTCATGTCAGGAGAGCTGCTCCAATAGATTTAGCATGTCTCATAGTGTAGCTGATGGGGGTGTCCTCTAGGTCATTGAAATGGAGGACCAGGGTAGACCATTCTGCATGTCCCCCTTCCCTTCTTCCTCCTTCCCTTCCACAGCAGCCTTGAATGTGATTACGTCAATGAATGCAGAAGGGAAATCACTGATTGTTTTGTTGTTTGTTTGTTTTTTTTACTGAATAAAAAGGGTCAAATTCTGACAGAGGAAAAGTACTTAGTATGAAAAATAGTGTATATGGGATGGAAAACAGCTCTTTTATGAAGGTCAGTTCCTTGTGATATCTTTCACTGTCCCTACATAATATGCCTCTGACTATTGTTGGTCCTTTAGCAAACACAAACATGGAAAGGAAAAAAAACCAACAAAACAACAAAACAAAACCCAGAGAAAAAGAGGGCAGATTGAATTTGATAGAAGTATGATGAGATTGAACGTGTTTTCCAAAGTTGAAAGAAAATAGAATAAATTAGAACTTCTCTTAGTGTTATTTAAACAGCTTTGAAGTTTTAATGTGAAGTTATTGTGCATAGTAAGAAAGACCATTTTCCCCATGGATATTAGCTAACTGATTACCCCAGCAGCAGAATGGGTGGCAAGAGAAGATACATTAAAAACAATTTTTAAAAAATCTGATGATACTTCTTAGCTTCTGAAATGCTTCCAGTTTCATATATATCATTTTTTACTACTTGAACAGTCGTGTACACAGAAAGTATGACTGCAGTGTTTGTATTTCAGTGAGAGTGTGTCTTTAGTGAATCCTTCACATTCTCTCAAATGATAATACACACTTGGCCTTTGTCCTCCAGGACGATGATGAAAAGAACAGGTGGTCTATCTATGCTATCAAAACAGTGAATAATTTGCAATTAATAATTTAGTCTTAAAATGTCATTTTTTAAATGTTGCTGAAGTATTTGTGAAGCTGTATATTTGATAATTAGGTAAGAATTACTAGAATCAATAAATATATTGCTGGTACACTCCACCCCCAAAATTAAAACAATTAACTTAGACCTCTCCTTCTTCACTGACATGAGTTGTTTTCCCAAATGCCAGTCCATCCAGTTTCAGCTGTTCATCACCCCAGCACAGTACCAGTGTTGATGGCAGATTTTACAATTGATAGAAGTTAGAATAACCTTGAAGCTTCACCAAATCACACCAGAACACAAACAGGATTAAGAAGACATGATTAGATTTAGGTAGAAAGATTGTTGAAAAGACCTTATCACTTTCCTCCCCAGGTGGAATAACAGGCATTCAGAGGCACATGAGCTGGCTGGAACTCACTTCATTAATCAAATCAATGTGAATTTCAAATTTAAAATATAACATCTGAATATACAATTTTAAATTGGTGCTGGTGGAGTTTCCAGCATTTGAATTACAAATTTGCTTTTTGCTAATCCATTCCCTAACAGAGATCAAACACTTGAAAATTCATGAAAAGCAAACATGAAAGGGTCACAAACATGGTCAAATGTTACCTGGCTGTTTAATTCAAATGGATACTCAAAGAAAATGTTTCCAATATTTGTTCAGCTTCTTCTTTCTAGTTAGCTTAAAAAATTAAAGTTAAATGGCAGACTAATACTATGTGCAAATCAAGAGAAAGAAACAAGGAGACTGGGAGATAGAAATAAAGAAGAAGATCATAAAGAGAGATGGGCATATCTGGAGTCATATTGGTAATAGAGTCTTTGGGTGTTCACATCTGTAGGTGAGGTTTAATCTCCATTTAAGATGTAAAATTTGGAAACAAATTTGCATTTTTAGTATTTCTATAGTTCACCACAACTATGATAATCAGTTCTGCTCTATACAAATAATACATTAATATCCAAATGTGGACCTATATTTTGAGCCAGTAGTCAAAGTTTAGCAATTTGGGTACATGTTTCCTTTCTATTTCACTGTTGCAATAGCTATTGATGGCAAAGTCAAATATGCCTCTAGCAAAAAAGGAAAGACTAAGATTCTTGCATCTAAATTCTACCTAGTCACATTCATCACAAATTTTATTTTCCTGCATTACAACAATCTACAAACATTACCTTCTCATTTCAGTTCTTCTCACATTTTTTTTTTTTGCATGAATCTCATTGAACTAAGCAAGCTATCAGTGGCAAAGCTTAGTGTCAGTCTTGTATCAAGTTGAGAAATGTAAAAGTAAAAATCTTGTAGTTGCAATCAGTACTGTAGGTACAAACAACTTTTTGCACTTCAACCAAATTTATACTAGAGGCAAAATCTATCATGCTACCCATCATTGATGCTGCTGTTTCTGAAGACAAATCTCTTATGTAACAGACAAATTATTATGAGGAAAAAAAACACACAATGAGAGTTGTTTTTTTTTTTTTTTTTTGTCAGCAGAAGACCCAATTCTTCCATCCTTATAAATGCTATGGGCTCCTCTTGTGCCATGAGTGTGTTATAAATATAAGTATGCACCATTGGATTGTACAAGCTCACTCACTTCAGTCCAACTTATATTCAGAACGTTTTTCATTCAGTAGCAATTTGTTCTTTGCAAGTTCACAAATATTATTTCACTATAAGAACAGGCAAAACAGAGTAAAGTTGGTCCTGTCTCATGTCCCACATGTTTTCCTTCAGTCTGTAGAGATCTCAGTTTATAGCCCAGCTGGGACCTCTCAACAATTCCTGCAGTCTACCACTTAGTCCAACTAGTAGTACTGTTGAACTTGGTGACTCCACTCCTAGATATCTGTTATAAGGAAGACATTGTTAACATAACTGTTAAGGACAGGTATAATAGGATTTTTGAAAAAGAAAAAACAGGTTTGAATATTTTTTAGATTTATTGTCAATTGATTTATTGAAGTGTCAGCCATGAAGGAGTATGAAAAAAGTATGAAAAGACATTAAGTATGATGGATCAATGAAGGTAACTTGCTCAAAGAATTCAAAATCATGATTTCTGGATTGGTAAAGGTAGAATATCTCCCTAGAGATTCTAAAAAAAAAAAAAAAATTGATATAGAAAGAAGGATTTCTCAATTTCTGACAGTCAGGTGTTTCAACTAGTATAGGAATAGTTGTTTGAATCACCATGGGATAAAGATTTCTAAATTGTTGTCTATCCCTTTTCCTGTTTTTGTGTTTCTTCCACCATCCTTCTTGCTGATGCAGTTGCATAAAATAAGGGAGATTTAGAGAGATGGTTAGTTCAAAAAAAGGGCACTTTTCTAGAGGGAATAATAGAAAAGCTTTAAGGGACAAGGGAATAATATAACTGATGGCAACATTCTGTGGGAGCCAAAGCTGTGGACCCATGTAGAGTGAGCTGAAGATTACCAGCATTCTGAAGGGTGAGCTGTAGCAGTAGGATTGTTTAACAGAATTCTTGTTTTGTTGCTTCTTTTCTCCCGGCTGGAGGATTTCATAATATCTTTTGCAATATTTTTCTCTCACTTTCTCTCCCTTACACTAATTAGGGAAAGAAAAAAAAACTCAGAGAGCTTTATTTTGTTTTCTTTTCCTTCAACATATGTAGGTCTTGTTCAGCCAAGATTTTACAGATGCTTACAGAGCCAACATGTGTGTTTAATTTTATATTCTTCTGTTTTCTGCCATGGAAGTGATAAATCAGGAACTGGGTAAGTTTCAGTGTAGCTAACAGGATAAGTAGGCTCTTTTTACTCCTTGCTGTGGCTGAATGTTGGAAATAGTAGTTAACTAAAACTAAGTCATTTGGAGGAGGCTAGGTTATCTAAACTCTATCCCATCATTAACTTTCAAAGTCCCATAGCAGCCTAGTAGCTAAGATAGCTGTTATGGCTCAGAGTAGCTGCCTTTCATTCTCCACTGACACTAAGCAGCAGGAGAGGACCTCCAGAAGTCCCTTCCAACATAAATTAATTTGTGATTCTTTAAAGAGAGATTACACAAATTTAGACCATATGTCAAATTTTTAGTTGACTGAAATCAGGTGAGATTAATCCTCCCTGACGGACTGATACAAGGCCTGCTTCATGCTTCATTTTGAGTGAGGCCTGGGTTGCAGGTGTATTGTTAGTCTGGAGACTGAAAGAAATCTAAAGGCTCAACAGCAGTATCACCCAGCCACTCTGTCTTTAAGCTTTCTGTTATAGCAACTGTACTTCCCTGTTGCACTCCAGTCACAGGATAGTAAAATCTTACCCATTCTTTTGCGCAGAGTGCCAAATTCTATTTAGACTAATTTCTTGTAAAGTTCTGTGTGGTTTATTGCATATCTTACACACATCAATATTTCTTTTTTAAATATTTCTTAGAAGCTGAGATGCATTTTTCAAATTTTTTCTTATGTGGGCCGTCTGTGGGCTGTTTAAAGTTTGCTGAAATGTCATATGAAGTTCTCAAAAAGTAAACTTCCATCAAATGCATCAGAAAGATCTGCAAAGCAATTGCTTTAGGATAAATGACTATTTGTTTAAATGACCAATATTTAACAGCTATAAGACCCACAAGAATGGGTTATTTGGACTGAGTTTTTTTTTTTTGAGAAATACTGTTAATTGCATTCTACTGATTGACTTTGTTCCACACAAAGAAATGTAATTACATTTGGATAATGAAATTAATAATAAATACATTATTACAACTCCATAACAATAATTACCATGCAATTAAAAAAATCTAGGTCCATTTGGAATGTGTTGAAGTGATCTTAGGAAGTTCATAGGAGCCCTATGAAAAGTAAGGTTGCAACAGACAGATCAGAAAGTGCCTTCACAAGCTGGGAAACTCACTCTCATATCAGCATCTAGCCTCAATAAAAGTATGGAAGCTAAAGTTTCTGGGATTTTCACAGCATATTTTGTGGCCTGCAGTCAAAGATTCACAGGTTCCCAGAATTTCTTGCTGGGAAGCTGGGACATAAGCTAACTGCCTAACATAAGCTTCATGACCTCTTGTGATCTGGAGATGCCATGGAGCATATTTTATTTCATAATCAAATCTGTGGAAGATGTAGATTGATGAGAGTGTTTTATTCTTTTAAGCTTGTTATGCTGAAACAATCATCATTCTTGCCAGTAAGGTTTGTTTCCTCCAAAAACAGTTTTGCTGATGGTAGCATCTCATGATCACCACCTTTTTTCAGCTTCTGAGATCATGGACATGTTTCACAGTTTGTCACTGCTTAAGGAAGACTGTAAAAGTTCTGTCAAAACCACAATGAATACAGCATTCAAACAGTTACTAATATATTTACCCCTGCTGGAATTCAATACATCAGAGGAGCAATAATAAATATATTTTAAAATAGTAACTTTAGTCAGTGATCCTACAATCTGCTAAATACTTAAATAATCTTACCCTCAGAGACCTCAGAACCTTACTGTAAAACAGGGATTTTCTGAAGGATCCACACAAAACCACTGTCACAGCAGATGAGGATAAGATCGAAACAGGATCAGATTTTTACAAGTACAACAGACTATGTTTTTGTCAAACAAAATTATAACAGTGTATTCACACATATGGATTGTCTGCACTGGCAAATGCATGCACTTTATTAATTTCTAGATTGTCACCGGTGATTTTATGTGGAGATAAACATGGAGTTCAAGCACTGATAAATTGTCTCTTTTTTTGGTAAAGATGCTGAAATACCATTGTCACACTTCTATGATTTCCACTTATTTCCATCACTGGACATACTTTTTCTCTTGTCTTTGCATGAGCTACTGTTCAACAGCTTATCCTGGCTCCCCAAAGATCCGCTTCTGTGGAAAAGAGAAGATACAAAATATATTGGAGATGATATTTGTTAGCTTTTGAGACATCATTTACTCTTGTTTGAGAATTCGTTAAGGGTATTTTCCTTTCTAGAGACATCACTTGTAAACAAGCTTCTGTAAATGGAACTAAAATGTTAAAGACCAAAAGCGTAATTCTTGAAGGTACTTGAACAGTCCAGCAAGCCATAGAGTAAGATTTGGTGAAATAAAAGAGGTCTGATTTAAATTCACAATCATTTAAAACTGGATGAGAGGAGAAACTCAATGCATCTTAAATTTAACATCTTTAGAGCAGAAGCTGGCCACCCCAGAGCACATTTGTATAGTGTTAATTGGCAGCACGTTCAAAGCTGAGTTTGCAAATGGCAAGCCAAAGAGACAGACTTGACAATATACCATTATGTTGAAAGGCAGGATCAAAATAATGTTTTGTTTTCATCTTCAACATATAAGTTTGTATATGCTGTCTAATATCAAATATGTCTATCTTCTGTAAGCTTCTGTGTACTTAGAACCACACATATATATATACATCTATATATTTGTCTATATATGCTCAGTCTGCAAAATGACCAAATAAACAAGCAAGGTGAAAAATTAAATAAACTATAAATTTAATATTCCATATTTGTTATGAACAGTGACAGAAGTGCCCTGAGGATAAATATATAAATAATATAGTTGAAAATTATATTGTTCATGTAAGTTAAAAACATACTGTGGGAGCCAGCATCACTATTTCTGTCTGTATACATATGTATTCCCCTATATTGGTACCTCTATCTATACATGGCAGTAGAGAAATATTAGCTAACAATAGATGCATCTAATTGAAATGTGCATGAATGGTATGTACTATGCACTATCATTTCTTTCTGCAACTAATTTAGAATTCAATAGAATAATATGAAGTCTTTTACTACTTAATTAAACTTTTGTAATGCCTGTTTTACCAAGATGAATAAAATGCATAAATTGTATGAGGTGACATCTAATGCACACAAAAAAAGTGAAATGCAAAAAACCAGGACAGTGGGTACATTAAACTGATTCTTAATAATTGAAACCAATTTAATCGTTTGAGATTATTTTATTCTAGCTGACGTAATACTGTAGCAGTTTTATTCTAATTATAACCTGTTTCATTTTACTCTGCCTTTCTAGTTAATTATTACAGTCAATTTGTAAAATGACATGGTTCCACATTTGCATAGGTCACTATTAAATAAATGAATAGCTGAAATTACTCTAGCATTGAAGTGTCAACTTTGGTAGAAGTCAAGAGGACTTCAAATGTTCTTCTAACACCCCTTAATGTGTTAATGACCACTATTAAACTGCAATTAAAAGGCCAGAGAAAAAAAATGCATGAAACAGTTAATAGAAAAATAGCAGAGACACAATTAAAACACTTTGGTTTTTGACTGATAGAAAATAAAGTGATATGCTGAAAGTAGTATGAATCTATGCCTAACACATGACAGAACTGACAGTTTAATGATAACAAATCATAGGCTGCCTTTTCTGGAGCATTACACATCAGCTTGACATTAACATCAGTAGTAAACAAGACAATGTAATGATTTTACCTTGTATTTAAATTGCTACTTACTATGGTACTAAATAATAGCTTTAAATAACTTGGTGTCCAGGCTGGTGATGTACTGTGTTTGTATGAGACAGTACTGAAAGATATGTTTAAGTTTTTTGTCATCCTAAATAAAGGATACATTATGTCTTAGCTGTGCAGCCTAAAACGTTTACATCTGAAACCTTAATGCTGTCATTAGGTTTGTTTGCTCATGAAAGGAACAAGTGGCGACAATCTAGTCCTAACTCAAAGCAGAATGGATTTTTAGGTATCAAGTGGTGTGGATGGAACTCCTAAGCAGCAGCTCAATTAAACAGAACTGTGCCAGAGCTATTATATTAAACAATGTTACTTCTAAACCGTACTTTACAGAGAGGTGAATGGAGTAGTATGGGGATGGTATTTGTGATTCCAAAAACTGTTATGTTCAACATGAAAATCAACATAACGTCTGAAAATTTAAATACATAAGTCAGAAAATTCAAAGTTACAGTTCCTGCAGGAATTAAAATTTGACCTCTGTGTACATAGGTAGTATTTCCTATAACTGCTATATTTTGATCATTCATATAATCTAGGTCTCTACAATCTAGATGAATTGTGTTTGCCATAAGAAAGATAACTTCTTGATTTCCTGATTATTATTTGTGTGCGCTAATGTGTATAGTTAAATTATCTATATGGGTTAAATCCTGTGCTGAGATACACCATGTAAACCCAGGTTAATTTTAGTGATCCAGTGGATTTAAGTAATTTAATTAATATAGACAAATTTATTTTGGATTTCTTATGCTAGTGCAGAACTTCTGCCCTCCCTAAAACTCCATCTGTAATATTGCTTAGTCCATTATAAATAGGCGTTTACTTAGATCAATGGACTCAATCACAATTTCTCTTTGTTATCATTATCTCTTTTCACTTAATCAAAATGCACAAAAAGGAAAATCAGCCTGTTACATTTTTTTTTTTTATGCTTACTTTGAACAGATAGCGTGTATGCTTTAATGCACTCTTCTATAAATGAGTGAGAAAACAAAACTGGTCTCCTCTTTCCTCTTATGTTCATTTTATTAAACATGTGAAGTCAGAAAGCCACAGAAATTGGGAGGAAGATCATCATGTTGCTCATTCTTATACATGAACAAAATTATAGTTGTAGACTATCAGATTGTAAAAGATATTTAGCCATTTAAAAAGGTAGATAGTCTCCCAGTGGGATTTTCAAAGGTTAGATTATTTTGAAAATCCTGCTAGGCACTGAATGTATTTCTTTGAAGTTCTCATACATGTGTAACTTCATATATTGGAGAAAAAATGCACATAATCAATGAAATCATTGGAATAGATTCAACCATATCCATTTCATGTGTGCCACAGATTTTCGTGTGCATGAGTCTGTTTGTGTCCAGATCAATGAAACTTCTTTTGCTGTTAAAAAATGAAAGTAGTTAAATTGTGCAGCTGCAACACTAAATTGTTCATTATTTATAGCTTCTCTATTTCAAAATCTTATATCTTTAAAACATTCAAGGTTCTAGTCCTGCTTTGGGTTAAACCCCAGCTGAATGTGAATGGGAAAAATAAAATAAAATAAAAAAATAAAAAGAGAAAGAAAGGTATTCTATCCTATTTGAACATCTTTAAAAAATGTAAAAATACATCTTTTCCAGGTTTTTCATATTATAGCAACTTACCTTTCAGAAATGCAAAGGATAAGAAACCTTAGTACACTTTCTAGGAGAATATTCTTATGTAAATAGTTTGGCTTAGAACTCAGGTTCACCAGAAATGTGTATGTATATAACAACTACATTATATTACTTTTATAGGTTCGATACATTACCTATTCTTGCTAGTCTCCAATATGCTTTTTCCCTTTTTAATGGTCCATAGTGCCTGTCAGTACAAAGGAGAGACTGAGAGACCCTGTGCCAGTTCTTGTTCCTGTTGATCCAAACATGAGCCATTTTACAGCTGGGCTGATGCAGAGAGGCTGAGAGGCACAAGCACTGTTCTTGGGGTCCCTTATACAACTGTTCCCTTGTTCTGACCATCAGATGAGCACTCAGCCTGTGAATTCTCACTGCAGAAGCCCAGGTATGGCAGTAGAGTCTCTTACCATATGAACCCAGTTGCCCAAACAGCACTATTTACTGCAGCTGGTCAGACCAGGGTAAGGGAAAGAAGCAAGTGTGTATTGAAACACAGAAGAGTCAAAAGGAATTATAAACATAGGTAAAAAGGAATAATAGAGTACATCATCAGACGTTCTATAACAAAAATATGACGTGAAGCAGAAGAAAGTATAAGCATAGTTTGTGCTTTCTATAGGGAATAACATGAACTAAAACACAGGAATGGTGACAGAGGAGTAATTGTAGTAAAGGGAGGAGAATTTATGGTATCAAACTTAGGTTTTCCTTTAAAATTATATTCAAAACCATAGAGATCATACTTAATTTGCATGCTCTAGTGAATCTGTGATATCTGTAAACATGATTAAACCAAT
Organism: Corythornis vintsioides; assembly: GCA_025447755.1. Lineage (NCBI taxonomy): Eukaryota > Metazoa > Chordata > Aves > Coraciiformes > Alcedinidae > Corythornis > Corythornis vintsioides. Next base: position 10,710 of record JAOEGS010007303.1, on the reverse strand, counting down.
CTTCTTGTAAACATTTAGAAGAGCTACAAACAAGTGTTTGCAAGTACATAGAAGTGACAATTCAGTGAGATAAAATTATTTCTTTATGTTTGGGGGGAAAAGTCTGGACCTATAAAGAAATGTATACGTCTTGATTTTTTTTCCATTTGTTTTTAGTTTTTGAAATAGTTTTGTAAAAACAAATCAATCAAATTAACAAAAAAAAAATTACCTTACCTACTAATTGCCTTGGAAAATATTAAGATCAACTGTCACAGTCATATTGTAGAAGTGGAACTTGATGTGGAACTTAAGACACATATGTATCTTAAGTTCCACATATGTATATGCATATTATTTGTAAAGTTGGGAAAAAATGTAGATCGATTTAAAGCAGGGATGACAGCTGTTGAGCATTGTGATGTATCAACTTGACATTAACTGAATGAGGTAGATTAGTGACTGACACTAGCAATGTCAGAATTTACATTGCAGCACATACAAACTCTATGGAAATATACTAGTAACACTCAGAGTAAGCAGTGATGAGTAATGAGATAAAAATTGACAGTGTCAATAGTCATAAGCCCTCACAGTTAAGAATAATGAATGGTTATATCTGTATGCATATTAATATGTGTATATATTTGTCTGAAATTTATCTATAAGAACTTTCATTACACTAAGTTTTTTCCAAAGAAACAGTCCAAAATCATAGATAAGACAAGGAATTCCAGTGAGGTCTACTTGAAGTCTATGGAGCGTGATTTACTGTGTATGTATCTTTACCTCTGTGCATGGTGTAGACATGCAGTTGACATTACTGCTTGCCCTATTTCACTTGACAGAAACTGGTCTACTAAAGAGTATCATGATCCAGTGTTTAGTCCAGTATGATAAAATCTCTTTCCAACCTTGATTGTCTGAGCTATATCGAGCAAGTGACTCAAGAAACCAAGCCCAAAGTTCCCATGTCTTAGGGGTGCACTAGGAGCACTGCAACACATCCTGCTTCTGGCAGGAGTGGGGACTGCAGACATATAGAAAATATCTCAGGTGTTGTAAGTGTGTCCCATGACTGCATCTCCAGGTCAGTCCTCACATGGTCAGAAGGATACAAGTCCTGAATTAAGCAAGGAGAAAGTAACTGCACCACGTTGGTGGGCGAGGGTAAAGAAAGTCATCTAAAGTTTCCTTTGTGATGGTGCAAGCCATTATGGATGGCATATGCAGGTTAATTTGCCTTTTCCTCAGTTTCTCTCTGTAAAAGTTCTTTTCAATGTAAATTATTTTGACAGTCTAATGTTAAAATTATTATATCAATGTCAACTCTGGATATCCACCAAAATGTTATAAGGATGGGAGCTATATTAATGCCTTGGTGGATGGATGATCATTATTTTTAGTCCTCTTTCTTTCTTTCTTTCTTTCTTTCTTTCTTTCTTTCTTTCTTTCTAATACTGTTTGTATGATCTTGACATGAACAGACTGGATTAGTGACTGCCGTTGCCAGTGTTAGAAATAATGATATGTTGTATCAAGTTATTAAGTAATGTATTTTGCAGTCCACTACCATAAATATGGAGAGGTACAAACTTTGCAAGAAGCTGTGCTTTCATCTTCAGTAGCCTGGAGTAGAGGCTTAAGTATGTCCTTCTGGTCTGCCCACGGATCCCAGAGCAACCATTAGAGTGCCCCAGGCAGATGGTGGGCAGGACAGGTCTTTAAAGATTTATTCTTCCCTACTTATTAAAAAAGCATCTTATACAAGTTTGGTGCTATCTTGGTGAGCAGTTAAAATGGGAAAATTGTGCTGTTTCTTTGCTGTGGAGAGTAGGAAGACAAAACCTTTAAGAATATAGTGAAATGCTAAAAATTAATTAAACTTCCCATATGGTAGGAGAGCAACAAAGTCTCATTTAGTTTTCTATTGCCCCTTTTGGAGAGGAAATGAAATAATAGGCATCTGCATGTTGTATCTTCTGTGATTTTATTTCATTTTCCTTCTTTTTGTTGGTCTATAAACCAAAGTTCCCAGAATGATATATGTGTCAGGTTTATATTTCCAGTTTTTCTAATGGGGCAATTTTATTTTAAAAGGTAAAATATATTTTTTAACCTAGGAGTGACATCATTCTCCACATTGTATCAATTATCTATGCACTGAATAAAGTTTAATTGAACCTTTTAAAATCTGTGCAGCTGGTGTGCAGTGAAATAGGCAGGTGGATTATCTCATTAGTATTAATCTAAATGTTCTGTGGTCTCTGCATATTTTAATGTGTGTGGTGTATATATTTGGTAATAGTTCTTAAGTTAAAAATAAGATAAGTGGTACAAGAAAACTTTTATAATAATTTATGTAATATTTTGTTCTTAAATGGGATGAATTAAGGGCATTAAAATGATGAGTGATTCCACAAAACCTATTCCAGCAGACAGAATGAATGAAAGTATTAATTTGAAAACTTCTGACCTATTTTAATTTTATTTTAGGAATGCTCTGTTTCATGCATTGATGTTACTATCAGGATTTTAACTGGTTTTCCTTCCAATCAGCTTAGCTAACTTAAATCCTTTTGTAAGGTTTACCAGCATCAAACATTTTCACCTCATCTTCAAGGAATCTATTTTCAAAAGATATTATTTGTTCCTAGGACCAAAATTCTGACACTGCTTACACAAGCGATTAGGACGTAAACCTGAAAAAATGGGCCAGAACCACAGCATGTATAAAATGCTATAAAGTAACTGATCTATATTGCCTTAACTATCTGAGAAAGCAGCCCACCGTTTTCAGATCTAAGGATGGAGGATCAATGGGAGTTCTGCTTGGGGATAGTGTATCTCTGAGCTACCACTGAACCTACTGGATGCTAATGTCAAGAAGTACTGAAGTTACTCAGTGAGAAGCTGGCCTAGTGAATATATCCAGGCTTAAAAGGTCAGTTTTGTGCCTTTGCTCAAGTCCCATAAAGAAAGCACTTACACAGGAAGAAAAAGGTACGCTTCATAGTACTGCCAAAGGGGACCTTTCTGTGGACACTGAGCTGACTTCAGCCTTGCCAACTTTGAGGGAGATTTCCCTGTCCACAAGAAACTCATATTTTGTTTGCAAGGGGGAAAGAGCATGTTGGTGAGCTCCTGGGTCATGAAGCTCCTTCAGAAAGAGCAAGAGTAATCGTTCTTCTAAGGGTCATGTTTCCTCTTTTGGATTGGTGTTAAAGACCCCCTTCACATCTTCCTAAAGATCCAAGTACCATTAGAAGTTCTCAGGAAGAGAAAAAACTCAGGGAAAAACTGCCCACAGCACTTTTTTTTTTTTTTTTTTTGGGGGGCGGGGGCTGGAAAGTCAACAAGGTAGAGTGAAGAATTGAAAAGCAAAACACATCTACAGCACAGGGCACAAGCTAGCAGTTAATCACTATGTCATTGTGAGAAGAAAAGGAAACTCTATAGGCATTGAGTGATGAGTAAAGTTTTACTTAATTTCATAGGAAAGTGTAAAAACTCGACACAAACTCAAGGTACTGGTGAATGAAAAACTGACTATGAGACACCAGTGTGTGCTTGCAGCCTGGAGAGACAAACACTTCCTGGGCTGCATCAAAAAAATTGTGGCCAGCAAGTCAGGGGAGGAGATTGTCCTTCTCCACTCTGGTGAGACCCCATACAGAGTAGTGCATTAATCTCTGGGGTCCCTAGTGTAAGAGGAACATGGACCTTCTTGAGAGGAGCCAGAGGGATCAAACATGATGTGGGTGCTGGAGAACCTTCCCTGTGAGGAAAGTCTGAGACAGTTGGAGTTGTTTAGCTTGGAGAAAAGAAGGCTCCAGGAAGACCTTGTAGCAGTCTTCCAGTGCTGAAAGGGAGCCTACAGGAAAGATGGGGAGGGACTCTTTATCAGGGAGTGTAATGAAAGAATGAAGGATAATGCTTTAAGAGTGAAAGGTGGTAGATTTAGGATACATATAAGGCAGGAATTCTTTACTGTGAGGATGGTGAGGCACTAAGTGGCTAAGAGAAGTTGTAGCAAACCAGCTATATAGGATATCAGCATCAAAGTAGCTCCTTGGCCTGAAATGTCTTCCATCAGCCCTCATATTTAGTAACATGCAAACTTCTACCTTGGGATGTGCTATATCTGCATCTAAATTAGTTGATTCAGGTATGAAGGGCAAGTAGTGGTCACACATATGCAGTGGTATTTACTCTGAACAGAAGAGGAAATTAAGCCATGTGGAGCGCTGTACTTACTTTCATATACTGAGACAGTTTTCTTGACACTGCACAACAGGGTTCACTGGAAGCACTCATGGAGTCACTTTAGAAATACTAAGTTTGTTGCTTTTTGCCTTGATTTCATACCCTAAGACTCGAGCTAGAAAGCTTTTAAAGCTCAGGACCTGTCCTATGTGTCTCAGCGGAAGATAGGCAGCACACCTCAACAATACAGAAGTTATAAGCTGTTCTGGTATCTAAGAAATCTAAAAATACCGTGGGAACGAATGCCCATAAATATACACACAATGAAAATAGAATTAGAAATATATACTGTGCACATATGACATTTAGCAGCAACAATCAGAAGTTTTTAGAAAAAAGAACAAAAAATTAATCACAAAAAGTAATATTTCCCTTTGTCTTCAATAGCTTTTTTTTTTTTTTTTTTTCCCCCCCCCCCTTTGTTGTAGTACTGAAATCTTAAACTTGCTTTGCACAGCTTGGTCAGCACTTCAGCTGGACCACAGGAAATGGCCATCCTAACCCAGGAGAATTCATAGCAGCACGTTTTTAAACAGCTGTTAAACATGCTTGTGAGCCTAATAGTAAAGCATTACAGTTAAACATTCTATTCAGTACCCTGATCCATCCTTTAAATATCATTTGAACCTGAGAAAGATTAAACTACAAATGCATACCATGTAAGAACTGTAAAGGTATGCTTGGGAGGGGACCATGAGGAAAATACTTTAAGAAAATGCCTCATTGGCAACAAGCATCACAGCTCCATTTTATATACAGCGCAACAGCTGACTGCAGAAGCTACTTCAGCCCCAGCTCTGTTGTACAGCCTGGGGGATTAGTGAAAGAGACCACCCTGGAGGTTGTTAAATAGAAAAAATAGTGTGCCTGCCAGCTGGGGGCCAATTGATTGCTGCTCTTGTGTGTAAGGCAGTGATGAGGGGGAGGTGGAGAGGTGATGGGATTTGCTCCTGAACAGTTGGTTTTGTGAAGGACTTTCACTGCCTCAAAGCTGTTGAGACCCTTGCAATTGTCCTATAGTTTCTCCCCGAGTGTGCTGCAAGATTTTCTTGCTGAAAAAAATGTATGGATGTAGCATCATCCTGAAGGAAATGTCATTATTAGCAATGAAAAGGTTAGAGGCTTGCTCTTGCCTGGTATTGAGCACCTTCACAACCCACTGCATTTGCCTGCATATAGGATCAAACCCTGGAGAAATGTAAGGACTATGAGGTCCTTTCCTTTATGTGAGGACTTCCAACAAGATCTTAGGTTTTTCTTTAAGTATCTTTAAAAAGTGAATAGCACTATTCTGTTCTGGGAAAACAAAAATCATTGCATATGCTTTGTGGAAATCATCTCTCTGAGAAATCATCTCTCATTTTCAGTGAGAACATTAATTCTCAGTGTTTAGGTTCAGAACAAGCATATTCCACAGCAGCAGTTTACCTGTTTACCTGTTACAGAATATGAGGTCTAATGGAGATATAGCAGTGTGCTTTTTTGTTTACAAAACCTAAATTAAATCTTTCCATGCAAATGAACCAGTTTATTCCTGCAGGCAAAAGCTACCAAGTGGGGTTTGTCTTACCCTACTTGTAAACAGGAATAAAGAGTGTGTGCATGTATATGAAAATGTGGGGCTTTTATCTGGCATGATAAATTGGATAAATTGGTATCTGTTGATTACAATAAAGTTAATCTTTTATTTCTTTTTTTTTTCCTTTTTTTTTAATCTATCCTGCCGTTAAGACTATCAGCATCATTTGCTCAATCAGGAAATCTGACATACCTAAACATTACCTTACTGTGATGTTGAAATTTGATACATTATGTTTGCTCTGTTTTCTCCCTTCTCTTTTCTAATCCTCTACAGAGTTGTCAATTTTGCCAATGACTGCTTAGTTTTGTTAATAACCTTTTGAGGAAGATTTTGTTAGAGATATTTTGACAGTTCCATTAAGGCATCTCCACCAGCTATCCTTTACCCTGAGTCTTAATGAGACAATCAAGGAGTTCTAGAACATACCCTTTTTTAGTCAAATCTCTGACTGTTTTGCCTCATCACAGTCTGCTCATGAAGAACTTGTACATTGGGTACTGGGATAATTTTGGCAGCATATAGGTGGTTTTAGACAGGGGAAAGATGTGCTGAAGGGAAAGTTTTACTCTGTGATCATAAGCTTGACATGATTAATTTCTGTTGCTTTGTGTTTGTGTCAACTTATTGCAAAGAGGCACTTAGAGATGGACAGTGCTTGTTTCAGATAGAAATATGGAAAAAAATAATTTTGAATTCTCACTGTCTTTGATATTTGAATGTGGACAAAACCTGGTTAGATCTGGGAATAAGCACCAAAAATGCAGGGAAACCAAGAGAGCCAAGCCCCTGGTTTCACAGGATGGAAAGTATTATTTCATAGGACAGAAGCTAGAGAATATCCCAGTATTTCCAGACAGTCTTAGAAATTATTAAATCACGTCACAAAGAATGCTTTTTATCCAAAACTTTGTGTTTAGGTTCAGAAGAAGCATATTCTACAGCAACAGTTTACCTGTTCCTGAATATGAGGCCTAGTGGAAGATGTAATAATTCAGTGCTGTTAACCTTTCTCATTGTTTGTAACAAGTCCTCAAAAAAACACTGAGATACTGAAATTTCCTGTTTCCAAAGAGGCCCTAACCACAATGGCCTTTTGTAGTAAGACAGTCTGATAGCAGCTTATTTTCTCTGCTTCTATAGTATCCGTACAGACTGGGTGATATTTTGACTTATGAGATTTGCTACTTTTACATCTGTTGAACATTATCCAGTGACTTACATTAATAATAGAGATTGATTCCCTAAGATGTTTTAAGCCTAGTCTTGTCACTCTTTTACCTTTTGGTACCCTGACAATGCAGATTTGTCCTCCTTAGCTGGAGGATGAAGTCAGCCATTTCTGCATCAGACTGCTCCCCAAAGCCCTTCTCTCCCTCTTTTATCTCTAGACCCTTCTGCCCCCTTCCCTCAGTTAAGCAGCACAAGCTACTGGTTCTGTGTTTGTCTTCACAGGCCAAGAGCTGTGTATTATCTTTGTGCATCACTTGGACACTTGCACATCCTTCAATCTCTGTAGCTGGTGAGGTTTCTGTCATATCCACACATCCAGTCTCACAGAAGTGTGATTTGTGACTGTTTCCAGTAATAGTACGTGGAAAAGGAATCTGTATAATTATGATACTAATTAATTTGATACTGCCATAAGTGAGAAGATCAACAAGGATGTGTATTCTACATTACTACAGAAAAATAACACCTTACTGTGAAATTCAGTGCTATATAAATAAATGGTATTGGTCTTTTAGAGCTACCTAGTTCTGAAAAACATCCAGTCTCTATTGCTGCAGAATAAAATATTATTTTGTCCAATACAAAGAGCAGTTTAAGAATGGTGAAATGGCTATAGGTTGCCAAAATCTGCAGCTGGATGTGACATTCTGGAAAGGTATCAGCAGGAAACTGAATAATCATAGTCCACCAGCCATCTGATTTTAGTTTCTTCACATTTGTACACATGCTTTTGTTTATTATGTAATGAAAATTTGACACATGTAAACATACTGAGTTAAGTGGGATTTGAAGGTGGGCTTTAGCTGGAGAAATCCTATAAAAATGTCTAAACACATTTTTTTCTTTCAGGTCAGAGAGTTTTAGAGAGATCAGCTTTCTATGTGGCAGCTGGGCTCCCTGTGGTGCTTTATTTTATTTTATGTTTTATAGCATGTAGCTTCTAGATTTAAAAACAAGACACATTATTCACTTCGTGAACAGATCTGCAACTGAATTTAAAAAATATTTGCAATACACATAAATTGGGAAGGAAGGTAGCACAGTATGTGAGATGCCTTTTATTCTCCAAAGGTCAAAGGAGCACAAACACAACATAGTTGAGATAAGGAAAGACTTCTTTCACCTGTGTTCCTCTGAGAAACACATTTCTTTCCTCTGAAGAGTGTCTCAGTAACTTCTGCTTGCCACCATCTAGATAGTCTTAATTCCTAAACCCTGGTCTATTTATGTTGAATGCACACAGACAAGGTGGTTCGCCATATCCTATACAGCCACTCTGGCTGTATACATTTGCCTGTGTACATACTACCCAAGCTTCCAGGTTACTTACCTTGCCATTTCTGTGTTGTCTCAAAACCTTACTTCTGCTCTTTAGTCACTGTTAGCTGACACCAGATTTACTTTTGACCATGACCCATCCCATGTACTTTCAGATTTCTAGGATTTTGCAGATTGCAGAGCTTGGTTTAAAATGCCTGAAAGGGGGAAAAGACTTGAGAAAGTTTTACTGAAATTAACATATGTGGAAATTCAAACTATGGAATATCTGATGCATTAATGATTTAATGAAAAAAATTTCTAATAAATTCTCTTTTAACAAAGAAAATTCAGTGAAATCCCATAGAAAATTTGACCTGTATCTGCTTAATCTGCTTATAACATCAGCCATGGGAATTAAGATGAAATCAGGAAATCAGAGAACTTTCAAGGCAGAAATTCCTTTAGAGAGGAGATGGTGATGACAACCCTCCAGACTATCAGAAGCAACTTTTGGAGTTGCCCTTCAAATAGGAATTGCTGATGAAACAGGCATTCAAGGAAGCCTGAATTTCATTTTAGTTAGTTTAGCTTCTTCCAGTGATTTTCCTTAAAGCCCTTGCTATAAATTTATTTATTTTCCCTTTCCTTTCCAGATGCAATGGAAAACTCAGAGGGAACATGCATCCCTTGAGTGAACCCCTATCCCACATCTCAGGCTGACTGAGGGATGCATAATTCACACATCTATCCTCCACCTTCACTGCATTGTGCTTCTACAATTAAATCCTGAACAGGTCACATAAAATGAAACAGAGTTTGGAGATTTATTGTTATCACATGCTGACATTTTCCCACATCACTAACCTACCACATGATTTAGCAGGATTGTCAGCTCCTGCTTGAAGGAGGGTCATGGCAGAAATAGCAAGGGTGTTGTAAGATGGCATGGAGGCCTTCTGACAGTAAGCATAGGAAGCTTGTGCATTATTTGCTGCAGTCCCATCTTTTAAAAAAGCTCCTGTGGCTGTCATTTTTATATTAGCAAAAAAAAGTAATTTACACATTAAAAGACACCCAAACTCATAAATCCTAAAAGGCATTTCTGTTTTGAGCCTGAAAAATCAAAAGTTTTAGGCCTAGTTCACAATGAAGACTCTCCAGTTTTAACATGGAAAAATATAAATTATGTTCTCTGACAAAAATGTTTTTTTGCCATTCATAAGTAGGTTTTTTTTTCTCTCTCCTTTCATAAAATCAAAGGTACAAAGCACTTAAAAACACAGAATATTTTGCTACAAATTTATAGATACATTTACTGTTAACTCCCTCACTTTTTTTCCTTGTCTCTTTCTGTCTCTCACTTTTTCTTTCTCTTTCCCTCTCCATCTGCATATCTTCCTGTTACAAAAACATTACTGTGACATGAACCAGCTTCTCTGCTGCCAAGAAAGTGAGAATAAAGGTAATAGGTGCCTTTATCGTAAAAACAAATCTAGCTCTATCTCACATAGTTGGTTCCTCGAGCCTGAGAGATGAAAGAAATTTGGACAGCCAGAGAGTGAGAGGACTGGGCATGAGTGAATTTGGTGATACTGTGTTAGCTTTGGACTTCAGATGTTCAAACAAACAAAATGTTTGTTTGTTTGTTTTGCTTTTAGACATTGTGTAAATATGAAGCAGAGATTCTGATTTTGCATTTTGTTGTCACTCATTAATATTTAAACAGTTTAAGAAGCTATCTATGCCTTCACTTTCTTGGATTTGTTACAATTGCACTACTATGGTAATGCAGCCACACTCTAAAGGTATTGATGCTCTCTTTTATGGTCTTACTGGAAAGGTTGCAGTAAGAAGGCATCTGTGTTGTTCTCCATGATATAGTGATAAAATCAATGAGGTAGTAATGCAATATGTCACTGTTTAAAAAAACCCCAACAAATACATGTATCTCCAAAAGCTTTTATTTAATGACCAATAGTAGAGAAGAGAGATTAAAACAATACATAGGGAAGATCATCTAGTTAGTGGTTTTGGAGAGGACTCAAAACAGTTTGCCATACTCTTACCTAGTAACACCTTTTGTGAATTCTCAAACTATGAGATAATTATGATCTTGGAAACATCATTTTCTATTTCCATTTTGAGCAGTTTATATAACCTTCTATAGAGCCTGGATATTTTGATAACCTTCCTCTGCTCAGTAACAAATTCACTTCCATACTTCCCAGGTGGAAAAATCTAAGAATTTTCTTTTTAAAGCCATGGTGAAAAGTAGCTTCCAAGCCACTTGCTTTCTTTCTTGACTAGGGACACTTGAACACAAATAACTCATAATGGTTAATGTGACCTTTCAGAAAAATATTTATCTTCTGGTTTCTGATAGAGGGTGGAGA
>JAOEGS010007302.1:40757-54544 GCA_025447755.1 Corythornis vintsioides | reverse complement strand
GAATGGGCTGCCCAGGGAGGTGGTGGAGTCCCCATCCCTGGAAGTGTTTAAAAACCGTGTGGATGTGGTGCTGGGGGGACATGGTCGAGGGACCCTGGCAGTGAAGGGTGAACGGTTGAACTCGATGATCTTAAAGGTCTCTTCCAACCAGAAGTATCAATCAATACCCATCATCAGTGTCACCCTCTAAACGCTACCCGTCCTATCCATCCTCAAGCACTCAAGAGGCGATTATCCGGCGGCAATGTCTGCGGGCTAGCCGGGCTCAGCCGGGATTGCGAGGCCACAAAGTTCCGAGGCCAGACAATGCTTTAACGGGTCCCGCCTCTCAGGAAACTTTCGGGCCGCGGAACGAGGCTCTGCCGGCGCTGAAAGCCGAGGCCTGAGCGCCACCCACCGTCACCCCGCAGGGAAAGCGATAAACGCACCGGGGCACCGCCCGACAGATTCCCTACGCCCCGCCCCGCCATCGACTTTCGCCCGGCGCAACTCATCCTGCCTGTGGGTACCCGGCTGTCCTATCGCGCCTGTGCGCTCTCCATCCCTCCCTCCCTTTCTGACTCGCTCCCGTCGTCCTCGGTGCGCTGCGGTGTGAGGCCGGAGCAGAGATGGCGCTACACGTTCCCAAAGCCCCCGGCTTCGCCCAGATGCTGAAGGAGGGAGCGAAGGTGAGAGCAGCGTCGGGCAGGTGCTGTTCCCTCAGGAGGATCGGGGAGGGGGTGTGGGAAAGGGGGCCGGCGGCGGCGAGATCTCAACGTGGCGGTGCCAGGAAGGTTCTGGAAAATCGGGGGGACCCGGCGGCTCCACGGTGAGGAGGCCCGGGGAGCGGTGAGGCGCGGGGGCCCTGGTGGCTTTGGTGCTCTCGGCGGCCGTTGCCGGTTGTGGGCTGGGATCGCCCCGCGCCGCCACTCCGAGCGCGGGCACGGGGCGGTGCCTGGCGCACGCGGCCTTCGAGAAAGCTCCGCCGGGGCCTTTTTAGCTGCGCCGGGGCCTTTCTCCCTCCCCTCCGCCGGGGCCTTCCTCCCTCCCCTCCGCCGGGGCCTTTTTAGCCGCGCCGGGGCCTTTTTCCCTCCCCTCTGTCGTCTCATCTCCCACCTCCCGCGGCCTCGGGGACGCTCCGACGTCTCTCTCCCTGTTCGGAGCGGGGTGCCCTGTTTGTGCCCCCGCTGTGCAGTCCCTGTCGGGAAGGCGCTTTGTTCGGAGAGCTTTAGTAGGTGGTGGTCGGCAAAATGCCACCGGGCCGTATAGGTTTGGTTGTTCTGAAGTCACCCGGTTGTGTTGTATATTTCTAGACTCTTTTTTTTTTTTTTTTTTTTTCCCCTATTACTTTGCCCCTGAGAAAAATAGCTTTGTAGCAGAGTCAGAGAATCACCTACTTTGGAAAAGATCTGTATGATCGAGTCCAACCACTAACCTACTTTGCCAAGTCCACCACTAAGCCATATCCCCAAGCACTACATCTGTATGCCTTTTAGACACATTCAGGGATGGCGACTCAGCCACCTCCTTTGTCAGCCTGTTCCAATGCTTGACAACCCTTTCAGTGAATAAAATTTATTCATGTCCAGTTTAAACCTCCTCTGTTGTGGCCTGAGGCCATTACCTCTACTCCTGTCACTTGTGAAAAGACAGCAGTGCTTACCTTTCATGCAGAGTGTTGTATCATGATATTTTCCATGTATTCCCTTTCCATATATCCATTTTCGTTGTGTTTACTGTTAACATAATGTAGGTTCTGGTACTAGTCAAGAACTGTGGCTGATAAGCAGAAGATTTTTTTGAAAGATTTGAGATATGCAGTGAGAATTTAGAATTGAGAATTCAGATTTCCTGTTCAGAAGCATATTGTGCCTACTGAGCTGCCTAGTTGAGAAGGATTACGTAGTAGTAACTGTATTTGGGTAAGGTTTAGTTTCTCTTTAAATTTTAAGAGACATGCTAAAACTAAATCAAAAACTGTAATGGAATTGGTAGATATTACTGCTTTGGTGAGAATTGACTAGGTTCATCCTTTTTTTTTGTTAGAAAGTCTAATTCTGAGCAGAATATTTTTCTTATTAGCATTTTTCAGGATTAGAAGAGGCTGTCTACAGAAACATCCAGGCATGCAAAGAACTTGCTCAAACCACCCGTACAGCTTATGGACCAAATGGTAAATAAATCATAAACTTACTGTAGTGTTTTTGAGCAAAATGTCATGGTTGAAGGCTAAACCTGACTTGACAAAGACCAACTGACCAAGTTTGTTTCTCAAGGAAACACATTGGTCTTGGCTCTAGAACTCTATATTTAGTTTTTGTGGTTATACACAGATCAGACTTGGGTTAACTCTTCAGTTATGCACAAGGTACCTGCCTTTGTAGGTTTTTGTACCAGTTATTGTGTCCTCATTTCTCTCTTGTATTTGAATTGACAAAAAATAAGGAATAATAACTTGTTAAATAGTCATAATGAACATAACCATCCTATGTCTGGTCAGATATACTAAAATAAAAGGTGTTCTACAGTATCAGTTAATTAAATAATGTACTAATATTTCTGAAGAAAAAGCTGGTTATTCAGAAATTACAATTTTTCTCCTTAATGTAACAGTCTAAAGTGTTACTTTGCAAAAATCTTACAGGCTTTTAAATGAGAAATAGGGCTGATGTTTGAATGTATAAGATATACCTGGAAGTTCTGCAATAGTATCTGTATACAAAATTATGTTTGTCTAACGAATGATTTGTAATTTTGCCACCATTACCTTCTCCCCCCCTCCCCCTCCCAATTAGGAATGAACAAAATGGTTATAAATCATCTGGAGAAGCTGTTTGTTACAAATGATGCTGCTACTATCTTGAGAGAGCTGGAGGTAAGTTTTCTTGCTTCCGAAGATGTCAGTTGTGAACTAATGTTGCTCTTCATGGGTTGCTTTGGTTCTGAATGTTAATAACCTGTCACCCTGATGGGCTATTTAGATATGTCATTTTGTAAATAAAATATTTTCCACTGGATTTGAGTAAAGTTGGATTTGTGAGTTGCTAGTAACTTAAGATGTGTAATTTCTTCTAAAGGTTCAGCATCCTGCTGCAAAAATGCTGGTGATGGCCTCTCACATGCAAGAACAAGAAGTTGGAGATGGGACAAACTTTGTCCTTGTTTTTGCTGGAGTTCTTCTGGAGCTAGCAGAAGACCTTCTGAGAATGGGGTTATCAGTCTCAGAGGCAAGTTGCAGAGTTACTGCAGTTCATATACATTGAATTCAGATTATTATGACCCAAGAGCAACGTGAATCATCTGCTTCCTTCTGAAGTTTTGGTTTTTTTCTATTTAGATAGAGGTGTATGAAGAAGAGCAGTATGTTTTGCTGCTTGTGATTGCTTGCTTTTCCCTTGAAGCTTTTACATTTGTTAATATTTTTATGACATTTCATTTGAAAAGGAAATGGAAACAGCATGAACGCACAGTGAAAGGTGGCATAGTGATCACCTGTTGTTTGCTATGCAGGTGATTGAAGGATATGAAAAGGCTTCCAAGAAAGCCCTAGAAATACTTCCAGACTTGGTGTGCTGTTCTGCAAAGAACCTTCGAGATGTTGAAGAAGTGGCATCTTTGTTACACACCCCAGTGATGAGCAAACAATATGGCAACGAACGCTTTTTGGCAAAGCTTATTGCTCAGGCCTGTGGTAAGTGCACAAGAATAGATGTGCATGCATCTAAAAACTGAGGAGGTTTGCTACTAATCACTGCTTGTGATCATTACTAATGTCTGCATGTAAGATAAAAGATATGATTAGTTTATGAGGTTGACTTGAATGGAATGCTTTAGCCCCTGAAGTGAGTAGAATCTTTCTCGTGTTGAACTCTTCTTTGGCATTGTGGCTCAGATAAGGTCTGTGTGTTTTGCTAAACATTTACAGAAATGGCTTTCTAGTCTTCTTAAAGCAGAAACCAGTCTTGCTTTCTTTGTTATCATTAGGAAGATGTATTACTTGAGATAAGCTGTTACTAGTGTCAGCCACACTAGTTGTGTTGAGTTGTTGTTTTCTTCCTTTAGATTTCCAAGAAAAAAACAACAACTTTCATGTCTAGTTTTAAGTGTTTTCTCAAAATATTCTAGGTTAGACTTCATTCTTGAGTGTACATGTGTAACTAGCTATTTAGACTTAACTGAGCAGCCTGAAGAGATGTTGCTTTCTTATTTCTACACTGTATAACAGAACTTCTCTTTCTCTTGCTGCAGGTTATTAGCAGATTGTAATTGCATTAAATTTAGGCAGGCATGACAAACCATTGACATTTGGTACTTCAGGAAAACTTCAGGCATTATTTATGGTGTCTTTGTGTTAATTTATTCACTAATTAGTAATTATTCTTTCTTTTATTCTACCAGTTTCTATTCTTCCCGATTCTGGTCATTTCAATGTTGATAATGTCAGAGTGTGCAAAATTGTGGTAAGTTGGAATTACCTGGCTTTACTATATTAGAGGTAAACATGATGAAAGGTAATTTTTAGACCTTTGAAATTTGAAAGTGCCTTTTCTACTTGTAATCTCTGTTGATTTATGCATAATAAGTTTGGAAATTGATGTGTATGGTCTTTGTTTAATGCCCAGTAGCAGCTCTCAGAACTAAAAATCATTAATACTGAAAGTTTATGCTAAATCAGATGCAATAAATTATTTATACACAGGGATATTTGATTGCATTTTTGTTGTAGAAACAGGCCCAAGATTAGGCTAAGGTGTAGGCTGACAGAAATGTGGCAGTCTAATCTTGCATTATTTTTGCCAGGCCACAATATTGTATGTGGGATTAGAACAAGTTTCTTTTTAATATGAATTGCCTCCATGTTTTCCCTGGCAATAATACATAACAAGCAGAGAAAATTAATGTCACAGGCCTTAAGCTGGACCACCAACCTTAGAAGGGGAACCTGAATGGCAACATTTAAGGTTGCTAAATCAGCTAAATTATTTTTTTTTGTGCTGCAATGAAAACTTAGATTGCTGCATTCAAATGAATGCAAGCACAGCTTTTCATAAAGGGTAGTGCAACTTTCTGATGGTAAATGATCAATATTATGACTTTCCCCATTCCATTTTTTTTTTTTTCAGGGTGCTGGCATCTCTGCTTCCTCAGTATTGCATGGCATGGTTTTTAAAAAAGAAACTGAAGGAGATGTTACTTCTGTCAAAGATGCAAAAATAGCTGTGTATTCCTGCCCTTTTGATGGTATGGTAACTGAAACTAAGGTATGTAGAAGCTCAAAAATAAGTTAGATAGCTATTTATGTATGTACTTTTATTTTTAGACTTAACTATAAATATTCTTGACACTTGGTGATTGAGATATTTTTATTAATATTGAGTTCATTAGTTTAAAAAAGTTCATAGAAAACATCTGAACCTACTTTTGCTTCAGAGGGTTTTGGGGGTTGGGGGAGTTGTTGGTTTTGTTTGAGCCAGACTACATGCTAGAATGTTTCAAAACCAATGTTATGTAGAAATGCCAGAATTGTCCCTTTTTTCACTTAATTTTAATTTACCCCACTGCATGGGAAGGGTAGCAGTATTAAGAAATAGGATGACTTGAGGTTTATGGATGGTTTGTCAGAAATTAGGCAGGCAGTTAACACTGATTGATAACAGTGTATGTGTTTTACTAGGGCACCGTACTTATAAAGAATGCTGAAGAACTTCTGAATTTCAGTAAGGGAGAAGAAAATCTAATGGATATGCAAGTCAAAGCTATTGCTGATAGTGGTGCAAATGTAGTAGTGACAGGTGGCAAAGTGGCAGATATGGCACTGCATTATGCCAACAAATACAATCTTATGTTAGTCAGGTAAGTAGTAGAAGAGCATAATTGATACTGATATATGAGGTTTATTAAATGTACTTGCTGTATCTTCTCTTGCCTCTCAAACAAATTAGAAACAGAATACTGCAAAATACTTGATTTTCTAGTGCATCAAAGACTGAGCTGCAGTTTGGTAGTTCCATAGCTTATGTTTCTTGATAGTCTTTCACCTCTGTATGACTGCTAACTTGTGTGTATGGTACTATTATTCTATTTTAAGTGCTTTTGATAACATCATCTAAATCAATAATAGAAAAATCTGTGACTCCAATACAGAGAGATGTGGCCTCAAAGGCATGTAAGACTATACCATAAAGGTTCCTCTTCATCACAGTCTTCATGTGATGCTTTAGCAATGATGAGATATGCCTCAATTTATTACTAATATATTGAGGGTTGGAAGAACTAATTCTTAGTACTTCTGCCATTTTTGTGTGCCTTGAATCTTATCTATAAATAAAGCATCTTGGTAAGTCCTTGAAAAATGTTCTGCAGTGTTGCTTTTGATGAAAGCTGTACTTTTATTAGTGGTGTCCCAGAAGTCTGAACTTCTGGAAATGGAGCATGATACTGTAATCTCTTGCATAACAAAGAAAAATTATTGTGGAGGTGTTGTTAAGATCATTCAAGTCTTATGCACTAGAAGATAAAGTTTGGTAGCTTTCATGTACTTGAACTACTTATTTTTAAGTTCTTAGAAAATAGTCTCTGCATAGCATCCCTGAAAATAGATAATTATAAATTGAAAAAATAAATGAGTAGATTTCATAACTTGATACAATAAATGTTGATAGGTGTCATTAGTTTACAAAACTGCCAAGTTGAGAAAATATTCATATGTGTTGACATTTCTTCTGAAACGTTGTAATGAGAAAGACTGCTTTTGCCTTCAAAGGTTGAACTCAAAGTGGGATCTGAGAAGACTCTGCAAAACTGTTGGTGCAACAGCCCTACCCAGACTGGTATGGACTTTTCAAATGAGTGGCAGAAGAGAGAGAACTGATGAGCAGGATCACCTCTTAATTGCTGTTTTTCTTTGCAGACTCCCCCTACTCCAGAAGAAATGGGTCACTGTGATAGCGTGTACTTATCAGAGGTTGGGGATACACAAGTTGTTGTGTTTAAGCATGGTGTGTATGTTCTGCAGAACTCCTGCTGTGCTAGAAGTAAAGGTGTTCATACATGTTTTAAATCTAGTGAACAATTCAGTAATGCACATGTCTCTGAACAGAAAAGGAGGATGGTGCCATTTCTACTATACTCATCCGTGGATCTACAGACAATCTGATGGATGATATAGAGAGGGCAGTGGATGATGGAGTAAATACTTTCAAAGTTCTCACAAGGGTAAGTGACTAGAACACTTAGTGAAACAGCTGTAGATCAGTTTGAGGCAAGGCTTGTTCTTGCTTTGTGCAGGTCTGCTGTAGCAGATATAAACATTGTCAGATGAGCAGCCTTCTTGAGGTACAGAGGAGGTTACTGCCAACATCCTGGCAAATACAGGGTGTATAAAAGACTGCTCAGTTGATTTCCTGCATGATACTTCCCATCAAGTTAGCAGAAAAGATGAGAAAATCTAGGAGTGCTTTTATTAGTAAGCAAAGACTTGAAATTGATTTTTTAAAACATACCATGAAAAAAACTCAGATACAAAACTCACTGCATTATTATTATTGTTTTTACAAAAATGGGTATTTTTTGTCAGAGACCTTTGGAATGAATGGGTAAATCTTGGTATATTTCTTTTATAATGTGAGATTGTTCTGAAGTGGATTCTTAGTAAGTCTGTGTCTGATAAAGTTAGTGGGTTTTTTGACAGTTTATATAAATTCTAGAAAGTAGAAATGAATAAGTCTAAGCAAAATGTTGCTTTTTGGCATGGTCTGTTCACAGGATAAACGTCTTGTTCCTGGAGGCGGTGCAACAGAGATTGAATTAGCCAAGCAGATCACATCCTATGGAGAGGTACAGCAGATGGGCACTTTGAATTCCTACATAGACCCACATGCAGATATGGCCATAAATATCTTATGTGACTTACATATGTATGTTGGTATAAAATACTGTGCATATATTTTTGGATATTAATTCATATAAATAAATTAAAAATTTAGTGTAAAATACCACCCTATCTTATGGGTTGTTTTGAAGCACTGATGTGGTTTTTAATCTCACTTTAGACTTGTCCTGGGCTTGACCAGTATGCCATCAAAAAGTTTGCTGAAGCATTTGAAGCCATTCCTCGAGCACTGGCAGAAAACTCTGGAGTAAAGGCTAATGAGGTCATCTCTAAACTTTATGCTGTGCATCAGGAAGGGAACAAAAATGTTGGATTTGATATTGAGGTAGGTAGCCTGACATTACTTGGGGCTCTGCAGTGCAGAGTTACATTTAAATGTACTTTTGTCAGTGTGAAATACAGGTTAATATAAATTGTTGAAGCTCTGTGTTGCACAGTCTAGAAGGACTGCTAAGTAGAAGCCTGAGAGAATTTTGAGTACTGTTTTTCACCCTGTCTTTGATAGGCTGAAGCTGCTGCTGTGAAGGATATGTTGAAAGCTGGTGTACTAGACACATACCTTGGAAAATCCTGGGGTATCAAGCTAGCTACAAATGCAGCAGTGACTGTCCTAAGGGTAGACCAGGTAAGCTTACAAATAATTTAGCAGCTGAGCTGAAAACTTGTAACTCAATGTGCAGAACAATAATGCAAAATACATGAGTCTTCTGGGAATGCAAGACATAATAATAAGATACTTGAAAAAGTGGCTTGTTTATTTCTCAAAGCCAAGAAGCAGTTTGTTCAAAAGCTTGTAATTTGGAATGTTGCTGCTTCCATAGGAGTGCTATTAAGGTTTCTTTTGTGGTTGGGTTGGTTGTTTTTAATGATTTAACAGTGGATACTGGTATCCAGAAGTTTTTCCAGAAGATTTAGCAGAATAAACCATCTCACATTGTTTTACATAAAAATCCAACTTCTAGGAAAAATTGAGGTTATAAACTTAATGACAAAAAATAATCTTCAATTACTTTGTGAAACTTCAGCACAAATGGATTTGCATGTAAAATTTCTGTAGATTATTATGGCAAAAACAGCGGGTGGTCCAAAAGCCCCAAAGCAGCAAGGACACTGGGATAAAGATGACTGGAAAGATGAGCCTGAAAAATAGTGTGAAATAAGCTCTGTTACTCTAGCAGAGAGGTACCTGTGTGGAGAGTGCATGCACGAGTATATTGACCAGCACATGGCAGACTATACCTTTCCTTAGGGCCTGTAGCACTGCTCTCTTGCATGTGCTGATGGCTACCTCTTGTATTTGTGCCTTTGCAAATGAGTGTTGCTCATAAAACTAAATTTTCATTGTAAAACTGACAAGCAGAGTTTTGGTTTTACCTTCCTCATCACTGTAGTGTGAGCCTTTAACATGGTAGATGTGGTGGGCTTCACAATTTTTAAAGTGTTTAGACTGAGTATTCAGAACAGCAGCTCTGATCACTTCTCTGCTTTCTGTAATGTGTACTCTGTAAACTAGTCACTTCTTAAAATATTTAAGAACTTGCTTTCTGTAGACTAACTGAAGTCTTTGTTTGCATGCCACAGTGAAGCAAAAGCCCTTTTTGTGTTGATCAGGGCTCAGCTTCTGCCATTTTCAAGAAAAATACTAATTTGTGCATATCTGAACTAGATGGCTAATAGTCACTGGCTTGGGTGCAGAGTAGGGAAACTGCATGAATTTAGTGAATGCTGGCAGTCAGCCTCATGGCTGTAAGACAGACATTAAGTAAGTCTGATTCTAACCTTGTCTTTATTACCTGTTTTCAAGATCATTATGGCAAAACCAGCTGGTGGCCCTAAACCTCCGTCAGGAAAGAAAGACTGGGATGAAGACCAAAATGATTGAACAATGTAACTGTACTTTTTAAGTGACATGATTATGTGAGTTTTTTTAATATTCCAGCTGGAGTCTGTCAGGGTGTTTTGCTCTGTTGCCTTTAAGTTATGAACTGTGTCCACAGAGTGCAGAACTTCAAACACTTCAATAAAAGTACTCACTGTTAAAATGGTAACTGTCATTTTATCTGGACTTAGCATGACATGGTTGTTCCCAGTATGGGAATATGCAGGTGTATGTGTGGGGATGACTGGATGTGAGGGTTGTTCAGCCTGAAGAAGATGCCCTGGGGGGGACACTCTATAGTGACTTTCCAGTACCTGAAAGGGGCCTGTAAGAAAGAGGGGAGGTTCTATTCACAAGGGTTTGTAGAGACAGGACAAGGGGTAATGGCTTTAAGATAGAACAGGGATGATTTAAGTTATATATTAGGAAAAAGTTCTTTAATATGACCCTCATATTAAAGGGAAGGGTGGAGGAGGCCCCAGCCTTGGAGACATTTGAGGCCAGGCTGGAGAAGGCTCTGAGCAGCCTGACCTAGTTAGAGGTGTCATGCTTATTGCAGGTGGGATGGGACTAGATGACCTTGGGAGGTCCCTTCCAACCCATTACATGATTCCAG
The DNA here is from genome assembly GCA_025447755.1 of Corythornis vintsioides. Classification (NCBI taxonomy): domain Eukaryota; kingdom Metazoa; phylum Chordata; class Aves; order Coraciiformes; family Alcedinidae; genus Corythornis; species Corythornis vintsioides. The sequence continues at coordinate 44,179 of JAOEGS010007302.1, read as the reverse complement.
AGCCTGGGTGCTTACAGCTGGTACAGGGGATGAGGGAGACTGGTTGGGGGCTTCCTACAGGAAACTCAGGAAAACATAATATTAAAGAGTGTAAAAAGTTAAATGAAGCATTGAAGTAAGTACAACAGCAGGTCTATGATTCACACTTAGGTTCCCTCTTTCTTACATGTATCTCTCTGCCTCAGACTTCAGGAGTCTCCACCCTCTCAACTGGCAGCCTGACAGCAGTGAACTGCATCTCATTCTAATGGCTTTAAAAATAAACACTTGAGTTGCAAGAGCTAGCATGATGCAGAACCCCGGAATCTTTCAGATGAAGCCCCTTGTTAAGATTCTTCTTGGAAAGTAAACAGCTTGTGTATCTCAGAGTAGCTTGAAAGGAGAACTGCACTAGAAATTCAAGCCTCCCCCATAATTAATCCTTTTATTACTCTTGCCAGTGCATTTCACAGCCAGAAGGGAGTGGAAGGCTAAATCAAGCTGGAACTATCTTATGCCTAAAAAAGGCTGCTGTGCAACAGCTACACTCATAGTTGCTTTAGAGTCAGTTGCTGATGGGACTGAAAAATAAACTCAGCAAGTTTTCAGGATTAGCATACTGATATAGGCAGCTGCACAAGTGCTACTGCTGAGGAGTGTAAGGGTAACAAGAACACATAAGACTGCACATTTTCTTCCTAAAGTTACTGTGACAAATGCACTGAATGTAAGCAGCTGCTTGCCCAGAATGAAGGCAAGATTTTTATTTAATGTGAAACTCCTGGTGAAGCCTAGCTTGGGGAAAAGAGAACTTTAAAGTTACACATCACTGTAGGAATAGTTTTCTTAGCTTTTGAGGGCAGAATGGCTCCACTGGAATGTGTTTAGTAAAAGGGAGAGAGATCTGAGCTCTCAGCCTGAGATACCACTGTAAGGTTCCCATGCAGGAGAATTCCCAGAGTTTGCAAACTGAGGGCTCCACTCTTGCCTATAAACCAACAGTGGAAAGAGAGGGGATGCTGAATGGGTCCCAGCTCTAAGATGCAGAGGAAGGAACAACTTCTGCTTGGAACCCAGGTCTAAAATACACATGGAAGAGATGACAGCTAAGATATCTATAGTTCACAATTAAAGCTGGTCCCTTTAAAGTAAAAGAGCTGCTGCCTAAGATGTATAGCACTTACAGGAAACTAAAAACGTGGTTGTTCTCTGTGCCAACATACAAATAGCTCAGTGGAACATCAAATCTAATTTTGAAAAAAATCCAACTTTTATTTGAGAATAGTGAAAACACTGGGAAAAAAAGTATAAGTTAACCACTTGTCAGTGGGGCTAAGAAGCATAAATTCCTGCAGTTGTATATGGTGGCTCCAACATGTTGACAACATGATTTGCAAGTCTCTGCCTTCTTGCAGATGGCTGCACATACAAGAAGGCTTCACAGGTGAGTTACAGCAGTCGCTCATAGAACAGGAGATAGGCTTGTGAGCTCAGCACTTTTGCTATAGACACAGCTTGGACGTGGGTATCACTGATGTGGAACCACTGCCCTTTTACTGGTTCAGTTTCTAAAGCTGTGGAAGGAAGAATTTAGGAACAAAAGTTATTACAAACTAACAAGCAATCCTGTTGCTTTGCTGCAAGAAAAAAAAATAAAATATTTCTGGTTATTTACCTTGAGGATATTGTCCTCGAAGGACAAAATCAGAGAGATGGCTGTTCATAGCTCTCATTTTAGCATAAGCAGTGTAGTGTCCAGACCTCATTGTTCCACTATGCTCAACAACTCCATAGAGAGAGTACAGTACTTTACTACTCCCTTCACCCACGTTCTATAAAGAGAAAAGTTTAGGTAGGTATGCCAGTCAGATACTGGGTTTTAAACAAGGCTAGAATGCAAAGCTCTTAGCTTTGTTTAGATTAGTTGCTGATGAAAGGGCAGGGGGCCACTACAGCTTCATGCAAGCACCACAGCTGAGCAGTGGAAGTCACTGATACAGGTACAAGTTGCACTTACAAGCTATCCTCTGTTAGTTACCACATGAAATAACCAAAGCTGACAAGCTTTCTACAACGATTCTGCTATGCAGCTTAACCCTGAAAGCAACATTACAAGCCAGGAAAGCAGAAGATGATTGTTCACCCACTTACTTTACACTTAGCTGTACAGAAAGGAGCCAAGTCTAACACTTCTGGGAACTTGATATGCCTGTTAACCTTCCGTAGATTAAATCCAGCCTTCAACAGACAAAGCAGAGGAAGACTCCATGAAGTTAAAATGTAGCATATTAAAACCCCACTTAGTAAATGTTTCAGGTTAAAGCTGAGACAATACAAAATTAGTTTCACATTACACAAATTTGGGAAAAAGCAATGTTGTGGGGTTTTTTGTTTTCTCCTGTGTTTTTACTTCTCCAGTGCCCAAGATTTTCCAGCATTACCTCCTTACCCCCACATACTACAGTTAATACAAATTAAGAGGGCTCAACTCCCAGTAACTGAACAGTAGCAGAAGGAGAAAAACAGGGACTCTCCCAGTCCCTGCATCACAGCATCAGTGGTGATGGTGATGTAATCACCATCAGGGGGGCTGGGTTCAATACAGGTTTTGTATGTATTTGTGTATATTCCATTTTTATTATTAGTGTTTTCATTTTCATTAAAGCTGTTCTAGTTTCATTTTCAAATTGCCAAGTCTCTCTCCCTTATTCCCTTTCTTTTTCCCTTTGAAGGGGGAGGGGGGTTAATAGAGATCATCTGTTATAGGAGCTGTCCTGACCCTAAACTGTGACCTAGGGGTATATACACATCAGAAACTGATAGCATACATGTACACATTTGCAATATTAGCCTTCTACTTACCTGTTGAAACCTCTTTAAGTGAAAAGTTAAAATTGGAGGAGGAAGAGAGATCAACATCTGCTTTTTGGCATTAGTATAAACATAATTTTCACCTGCAGTAAAGAAAAAAACACCATGATTAACATCTGAACAAATGTTACAGCAAGAATTTCTTTATTTTCACTACTAAGACTCTTATAATGTCATCTACAACTGAGAAACTAAACATTCCCTTTCTTATATCATGGTAAATGATGTACAACAGCTGCCATGTCACAGACCCCACATCATACCACAGAACTGCTCACACCATGTCTAAGCAGTGTCAGCTCAAGCAGGATTAATTCACTTGTTCTCTACAGCTCTCATAATCAGAAATTCCATGTGGCTTTTATTTGCCTTTCCAGCAAATACCAACATGATTTCCCTGTGACTGTCACTGCAGAATTTTCACATTTGAGGAAAGAACAGAAAAGTGCCCTGCTGAACAGCTACTCCCTATATTCATCCACATCATTAACTTTTAGACCAAAATGCCTTTTTCCTTCTCTCAAACCCAAGCTCACTCTACTTTGTTCTCTCCTTTTTCAGTCCTGCAGCTA
>JAOEGS010007302.1:0-40657 GCA_025447755.1 Corythornis vintsioides | reverse complement strand
AGACCAAAATGCCTTTTTCCTTCTCTCAAACCCAAGCTCACTCTACTTTGTTCTCTCCTTTTTCAGTCCTGCAGCTATTCAGTACTCAAGCTTGTAATTCTTCTCAGTTAAGAACCTAATTATGTGGAAGAGGTTCTCAGAACCTACCCACTTGTTTGACTGATCCAAGTTAAAGTTATACAAATACTTTAGGGACATCCTCCCCTTATCCACCCAAGCAGCATACAGGGACATATTTAAAGTTTTTTTTTTTTTTAAAGGTAATTTGTCATACTTTTTAGGTTCTTCTTTGGTCCACAATGTCTTTGTGTACATACATCACAGAGTAGTTTATTGGTCTCAGTAAGTTTTTCATTGCGGGTGAACTGATACAAACACTGATAGATTGAACCTTCTTCTGGGTTCAGATCTTCCCTGTTTGCAAGAGTACAAAATGCTGTTTCTGGATCTTCAGTCAACACTTCACATGTCTTGACAGGAACAGTTTGAAGGTCATCTATGGTACCCATATCAGGTTCAACATTGCCACCTAGGTGTAGCTTTGAGAAGTCAGTAGCAAGTTCTTCATCATTTTCATCATTCTCATCTTTCAAAGATAGGTTGCCAAGACCATTGACCATATTTGTAGAATAATCCAAGCCTTCCATAGGAAGATCCACGAGAGACTCATTTTCTACACACTCTTCTTCTGTCTTTCCTGTATTTTCATGCATGTTCTGAACTTCTGTACTAGTAGTTCCCTGGATATCCAAGTCTTTTTGGGTTAAGCAATGATCTTTGCACTCAGTTGATGATTTCTCTTCTTGATTTGTACTGGAAGTTTCAGAATTAATTTCTGCCTCTGATTCTTGGTTATAGTCAACATCTTTTTCTGACAGTTCAGTTGCATAACAATCTGTTAAGTGGAACATCTTTCCTTGAAGTTTTTGCTGGTGGCGCTGGCTCTGCAAAGTAGAATTTGTTATACAATTGGAATACAAAAACCAGAGAAACTTTAAATGACATTTAGCATTTCTTGTTTTAAAAAATAATTTTTTTTTTGGTAGCATGCCATAGATGCAAGGGGCAGGAGGAGGAAAAATATAATTTAGAGGTGATCAGTTCAACCAGTACTGAATTTCCCCTCATATATAGTTCCCACTGCCCTCTGTTATACAGTATCTTCAAAATACAACTTCTGATTCCCTTTATGTCTTCCTGATCTTTTCTTATGTCTGTAGGTTTGTGAATATTCTTGCTAGCAATGACCAAGGAAATACTGCCTGATAGAAATTAATGCTACTTCACACATGCAATTCCACACTCCTCTGAATAGTAACTTGATCCTTTCACCACAACTCTTAATAGAGCTTGTAACTTCTTAAGAGCAAAGATGTGAATACATTTCATCTTTTCAGTTGTGTATTTGAGTGTGAAGTTCTAAGCTCTCTCCTTCTCCATCTAAACTGAGGAAGCAAAAAATAATTTACAGAAGTTGAAAGCACTTCATTAATAAAAGTGAAATAGTTACCAAACCAACCTTGGCTTGTTTTTTGGCCTGCTTCTTTGTTTTTTTCTGAAGGTGCTTACTTGTACCAGGGGGCTCATCTTTCTTCTTAAGATAACAGTCATTGTTTTTATCCTCTTCATCTTCAGATTCCTTTTCTTTATCTTTTTTAACATTTCTCTCATTTGTAATTTTTGCTTTCTACAAAAAAAAAAACCAACCAACCAAACAAAAACTCCACAAAAACCAAAAACAAAACAACAAAACCAAAAGGCCACAAAACATCCACTGTTCAAAAATTTTGATCAAACTGATTTATGTCACCCTAATGTTTACAAAAGGTGTCTCACTCAAGGGAGTCCATGTGAAACAGTGACTTGGAGAATGAAGCAGTATAAAAAAGCACATTAGTTTCTGTGTGAGCAGTGCTACTTCAAATCTGAAATACTGCATACATGGGTCAACAATATGAAAATACAAATCAATTACTTCAAGTATCTAGAAATTGATCAAATCAGTACTGATGGAGTATGTATTCACATACAATCTTCCCAATGTTTATTAAATTTATTCAATAACCTGAGTATTAAGAGAAGTATTCTTGCATTTAGTGCAGAAAAATGGATAAAGACACCCAAAACCTATTCAAGCAACCAACAGACACCCATCACTGTCACACAATTTATACTTAATATAAATTGGGATACATTGTTCTTTGCAACTCAGTGTTCTAAAATATGGAATGTTGTACATTGGAATATACCAGTTTATTCCCTAAACCAATCTCTACATTAGAAATGTTACTGACAAGCAGTAAAATCACCAACAGACTATCAGTGATTTTTCCAGAGACAATTTATGAGCCAAAATTTACTGGAATGTTTAATGAAAATCTTATTATCTGAGTTTTAACTTTGAAAGACATTTAGAAAGATACATAAATTCATTTGTATAATAATTTCTACATATTATATGCATTCACTATATAAAAATATATTGATTTATGTAATAAAGGTGTTTTCAAATAGGCAAACAAAAACTAAGCCAAACAGCAAGCACATATAATTTCTTACCTGGTCATCCAGTACAGGAAGTGATAAATCAAGAAAAGACTCATGGACCAAGGATACCTTTAAAGGAATATTCAAGGGTTCAATTTAATTTTGTTTGGCTTGCTGTCAATGGCTTATTTGTATGTAGTCTTCTTTGTATTCAATGCATGTTTCACTTGTGCATAAAAACATAAATCACAGCTATCCATAACCAAACTTTAGCAACCATATTACCCCAGAAAGAAGCAAGAAACACTTCTACAAATTTCAGTTTTCTAGTGACCTAGAGTTTGAGAACCCAACATAGGACCTCTGTCAGTCTTCTGCTGATAGCAGAACAGTTTGCTCTACAATTTGTAGTGCTAGAAGGTGTTTACTGGAGCCTGAGAGTGAATTCTTCTGGCAGAGGCAGCTTGTTGATCCTGAACTCTTTTTCTGGAGGTCAACTGAAAGGAACTTAAGCATAACATAGCTTTGGATCAAAAGGGAAGAAAGATTCCAGTCAAACCATGTTCCTCTTTCAAAAGCATGCAGCTAGTCAACTCTTGTGTATTAACTGAAGCAAACCTCTCCAATTTCACTCATTCCTACATTTAGTTGCTTTGAGGTTCTCCTGCAAATTACATAAAATTATTCTCTAGGCTATTCAAAGCAGGCAGTTTACTTACAGTTCTGCATTCCTCACACATAATCATACTGGTTAATTCTCCACCAAAGATTCGATCTACAAAACTTTGTATTCCCTTTTTCTTCTCGTATTCTGGAAGTTGACAAAGTTGATAACAAAGTTGTCAATCTTTCAGTTACACAGAATGATTGAATTATTACACAGAATTATTGTTGTTGAGGCTGGAATAGACCTTGGAGATCATCAAGTCCAGCCTAAGACCTGACATCATGACACCCAGCTAGACCATGGCACTAAGAGCCACATCCAATCTTTCCTTAAACACCACCAGGGATGGCGACTCCACCACCTCCCTGGGCAGCCCATTCCAATGTCTAATGGCCCTTTCCGTAAGGAAGTGCTTCCTAATATCCAACCTAAACCTCGCCTGGCGCAGCCTCAGGCCATGCCCTCTTGTTCTGTCACTGGTTGCCTGGGAGAAGAGTGCAACCCCACATGCCTACAACCACCTTTCAGGTAGTTACAGAGAGTGATGAGGTCTCCCCTGAGTCTCTTTCAGGCTGAACAGCCCCAGCTTCCTCAGCCTCTCCTCATAAGATTTTCCCTCCAGTCCCTTCAACAGTCTTGTTGCTCTCCTCTGGACCCTCCAGCACTTCAATATCCTTCTGGAAGTGCAGGGCCCAGAACTGCACACAGTACTCCAGGTGAGGCCTCACCAGTGCCAGATACAGGGGGAGAATCTCATCCCTAGTCCTGCTGGCCACTCTATTCCTGATACAAGCCGAGACCCCAATGGCCTCCTGTGCCACTTGGGCACCGTGCTGACTCATCTTTAGCTGGTTGGCAACCAGCATTTCCAAGACCTTCTCAACCAGGCCTCTCTCCAGCCACTCATCAACTCATAGTTGATACTATTAGTGTTACTTTTGTATACTTCAGTGAAACATAAGATTATCACAATATCAGTAACTATATTTTACCCTTAATTTTCTTTTTAAGTTCTTCATTTTGTTTGTTAGAGTCCGTCAATGCCTTCAGTATTCCCATGCTTATTTGCTGAAATTTTCAAAACAAATACACACTGTAAAATTTCCTAAAATAATTTGGTCAACTAGTGCATTTTACAAAATGTTTCAGATAAAGGAAAAAGTTTAATCTTCACCAATTAAGAGATTCAATATAAAAGCCTGTAGAGATAGAAATAGTTCCTGCAGATATTGAAGTAATAACCAACCAAGAAACAAGCTTGCAACCATGATGTTGAAATTAGTACATAAGAAAATACTTTCCCAAATTTAAACTGACAAAAAACCCCATGGAATTTCCACAAGTGAACTTTAAGGCATTTCAGAAATTAAGACAAATAGACATTCTTTAAGGTGACTGCACATACTCCAAACCCACTCCTTCTGCAGGAGTTTTGGACCAATCAGTCTGTTTCTGAAGGACAACAGAAAGTGTTGAATATAAGCAAAGACCTTTAGAGCAAACAAAGAGAACTACTTGAAATTATCAGAAGGACATGGAGAATAACCAGCACATTGCATTCTGAAAGAAGATATCACCTTACAAACCTAAACAATGTGTGCTATATATGTAAGAAATACAGATCACAAACTTATTTGGAGTAATTTTGTTAAATGAAAGCAGGAATACTTGTTGCTCCTTCATAATCCCACTGCTTAGAGGCTGCCCAGTTCTACAGCTCTGTTGCTAATTTGCTTCACAGTGCATGCTATATTCAGCACAAACCACTCTACAGAAGTTGACTTAAAAATAAATTTCTTCCCTCAGCACAGGACAAACTCTTGGTGTGGGGTATGAAGAAAGGTAAGGACAACTATGATATTAACACTCACTTGAATTTCTTCTGCTTTCAATCCATCAAGTAGGTAACGAAGAAGTTCATGACTGTCTTGCTGCTGATAACCTTTAAATCTTATTGCTCTGTTAAATGAGACAGTAATTGTAAAGAATAACTGAACTTGAAGATAGACAAAGTAAAAAACAATTCACACCAGACACAAAAGGAGAGTCTCAAGCATGTATGCACAGAAAAGCAACTAATGTCTACATATAATATTTTCTAAAAATATGGAGCTAGATAATCAGAATGTCACTGAGTAACTTCCATTTTATTTCTATTAATTTATATTTTGCTCTTTTTGCTTTTCTTTTAAAGCTTGTTAAACACCATACAGCATATTTTATATGCTGTGATGGGAGCTCAAGAACTTTTTTTTCATACTCACAATGACAGGCAATTGTACAGATACTCACTTTTTACAAACCTGAGCAAAAAGTTCCTTAGGAGTGACTACCCCTTTTTTTGTTTCTTGCATTTCTGTCAGGAACTGATACAGGGCTAATGTCAAAGGACCTGGCTGATCTAGTTTTATCAGCTGATGTTCCTGTTGTAAAGAAAAGCAAGAAAGGTATTTTGCCTTAATTCAGTGACAGATACTTCTGGATTTTTTCCTTATCTAATCATTTGGGTTCTTAAAAATATTATAAACCAAAATATTTGAAATACCAAAATGACAAAAAGTTAACCTGCCAAATACAATCAACATGAGATTCATCTCAATTCTCATGAGATGAAACTGCCAATGAATCATTATTTACTGCTTAGTTGCAACTCTGGATTTCTTGCTTTTATTAGAAAAAATATTTCTTGAAATGTTCATCCCTTCATCCCCATCTAAATCCCTTACTGTAATTACTTAAGTTAGCAATGCAGACAGTGCAGCAAACATCCTTTATTTCCTATTTTTCATATAGACAAGGGACATTACAGCAGAAGTTACATATTTTCATCATTTAAATAACTATAATCTAAGTATCCCTTTGATGACAAGCAGTAGTTAAGAGTATTGAATCACTGCTCTTTCACTTGGAATGAAAGACCTCTGCTGACATCAAAAGCACCTTTATGGAAATCAATTATGATGTGCCCACTGATTTTTACATCTTTATCTTGTTCATATTTAGATGAAACAGCTTTAAAAACCAGAGATAGGTATTGCTTATTTCTTTTACAGATATGAAGGGTGGGAAGAAACACTGTGGAGATCAAATGATATATACCATGGATAACTCAGGTGAGTTGATTTTAACTGTGGTGTCAGGCATTTTAGCTTCTTTAAGCAGCTCCCTCAGGACTGGAGTCTGTGATAAATTCTGTACAACATGAAAGAAAAAGATCAGTAACTGGGGAACAAGAGATAGGGCAGCTGAGTTCCACTGGTCATGGAATTTGTAACAACCAGATTCACACCAATTTATTTTTCCCAACCATAGAATTACAGTGGTCACCACCCTCTGGAAATCCTAACAGTGCTTAACAGTTACGGGTACATTCCATACAGGTAATTGAATTTCCAAATCTCCTTTTTATGTATTACTTGAGATTGCAGAAACCCTTAATGTGCTAGTCTTCCACAGACTCATCTTTTGACAGTCTATTTCCTAGTGTCTGTTTCTAAAATCAAAAGGTAAGATGCATTGTGTTTATTTGCTTGCTTTAAAAATATTTAAAGAATACTTTTTTAAAGGGCCTTTTGTTTGTGTAATATTTCAGTAACAAGAACCAAAAAGCACAAAATTATAGGTGAGCTTTAATATACATGAAAGAGCAAGTTTATTCTATCCAAACACTTCTTCACTAAACAATAGCAATATGCACATCCCACTAATACTGACTTTTATTTAATTTCCTGTTGCTGAGAGAGACATTTCTGTTTCAGTAAGCACTTTTGTTTTTGTTTGTGGGGTTTGGGTCTTTTTTGTGTTTGGTTGGGTATTTTTAAGAGCAGCAGTAAGTACTGTACCTGCATCACTGCATTAAAGAAACATGTATTCCCCAAGTTACTAAGTCCTTTCACAGTCACTTCCAAGTTATTACTTGAATGAGAATTCTCTTCTTGAAGTGAGACTTCTTTTTCTTGCTCATTTTTGCTGTCTTTTTCTACTTTTTTATTTTCCAATTCTTTGTTCTCTTGTTTTTCTAATGAAATAATAAAAGACATACTGCACGTTAACCCAGTAACAGGGAATGAGCTTGGAGAAAAGTTTTTATAGGCAACAGCAATCTATGATGTTTAAAACTTAAACATATGATAATTAATTCTGTGATTGTATAAATGTAGCACTATTGGTTTACATTCTTAAACCACCTAGGCAACAGGAATTAAAAAAAAAAATAAAGCAAGCCACCAAACAAACAAAATTAATCCATAAATCAAGAAATCCCCAAGATGCCATTTCAGATGGGTGTGTGATTTCAACATGTCACTTGTCCCACAAGCCATGCATGCAAACAATCTCTGAAGCTGCATGTGCTATCTGAAATGTCATTCTTGTTGCACAATCACCTATGTTAGGGCTTTATAAAACATCCAATAAGATGGCAACCAAGATAAAATCCCTTTGGACATGGCACTATTGTCCAAAATCAAATGCACAGGCCTCCCACTGTCAAAGCCTTCTCAAATTCATTTAATGAACTTAACCAGATTAAACCAAAAGCTTTATATTTAATGTGTCTCAAAGAATATATTTTTCCTACTTTTTTGTATAGCTAAAAATGTCAAAGATCTGTTTAATAAAACCATAAAGGAATTGTAGGTAATTTCCTTCACATCTCAAGACAGACTGAGCAATACAGATGAATAAACAAGATTACTTCTATGTACTGAAAATAAAATGCAGAACAACTTAACATCAGGGTTTTTCTAAAAAGTCACAATAAAATAGTACTCTTTTTTTTCTCCTGTTCCTATACTTCCAGTCTGTAGAAATTTATGGAATACAAAGCAAAATCCTTATCCTGTTGGGATCCATGGGCTAGGCCATCACTTATGCTATCAGACTTTAAGGTGTGCCACCAGTTAAATCAAATTTACTGTACATCCTAGATTTACAGGTACTATCTCCTACATTTAAAGGACTTTCTTATTTACCATATGTGTACTGCAATTACTTACCTGGACACGATGAGTCAACACAAACTTGTTTTCTAACATAATCCACAGTCTGGCCCAATCTGGTTGTAGTATTATATGGAACTTCTTTATCACACATGTAGCACCTGTCTCCACAAACCACAACACACATCCCCCCCACCCCCAAGAAAAACAATTAATCCTATTTTTTTTTTTATTGTTTAAAAATCCTAAACTACTTGCTTGTTTGATGCAATTCATTACACAAAGTTAAAAAATCACAGGAATTATTTATAGACCTTAGAGTCTTAGGGAAGAGTTCAATCTGATTCTGATCAAGAAAACAAAATGCTGAAAAAGTAGCTTTACTAAATTTCAGTTAATGAAGGTTAAAATTTACAAATCTAAGTTGGACTCTTAAAAGATATGTATAGAAACCTTGATACAAGAAAATAAATGCACGTAAAATTTTGCCAAAATAAAAATCCAATATATTAGGCTCTAAAGGAAATAACTTATGAATGTTATGGCATGGAAAAATATTCTAGCCAAACAATTCTTTATATTTAAACTGCATAAGAAATAGATCAGTGGCCTCCATTATTCCTGGCAGTTTTATTTGCTCTTCTGTTGCTGCTACAAACCAATTTTTCTCTATGAGCAAAGAGGCATATGGTTACATCACTAATCTGTTTTAAATAAAATTGGGAAAGAAACTGCAGTGATAAAGGCTCAAGTGAGAATAAAATTCTGCCAGAACACAGAGCTGAATGAGAGTTCTATGTACCAATTTTTTAGTGCTGTCCTATCAGCTCTTTAAAAATGTGAAAAAAGGTATTGGAAGAGAATGCAAATACTTCTGCACTTTGAAACACAACACTACAGTTCTTAGGCACAAATGCATTTAGCAGATTTCAGTATTACCTTAAGTCAGACTCTATTTTCTGATGTTAAAAAAAAGCAGAAGTCAGCAGCAACGTATTTTTCTAAATCTCTAGCAACCCTGCAATTAGCTAAATTTTTCCCATTTCTTCGTGTCTCAAAAAAAAAAAAAAAAAAGGGCTCAACTTTCAGATCAGCATTTACTACTTGGTTGATTTGAATGTTAATTATGAAAATTTCCTAGCTATTAATTGTAACAAAAATTAATATTTATTTGGTACATCTCTGCTGGGACTTTTGTGTGTGGAAATGCTTTATATACACCTAGAGATAAATCCTAGAGTTCAAGAAGAAAAATAAACAGGGGTTCTATCCCAGCCTTAATTGCCCTCTAGCTACATCTTACCACTGTTGCCTGACAAACTCACCACACACTCCAGTTGTCCAAACTGAGAACCAAACAGTGGGGCTCTGATCTTGGTGTTGTGTAATGCTTTAAAGCATGCTGCTCTGGAGAGTTTCTGCCACAGCCCTGGAATATTGATAACCAGAAGTGTCACAACATCCAGTTGACTAACAATGAAACATACATAAAGTCAGAGTATAAGCACAGTATTACAATGAAAACTGTTTCATTATGTTAAACTAATTAGGATGAACAGATGGGTCTCAATTTCAAGACACATCCTCTGCAGAGGTAAAGGTGCTCTGCTTCCAGTAAGTTAACTGTGAAGTTGTTCAGGGACTGAACATGTAATTTACAGATGGCAGTTTGAACAGCTTGAAGAATGAGACAGAACAAAAACCTCTTCATCATGCGGAGTTCAAAGTTTAGTAAACTAATGCAAGCATAAGATCTTACTATAAAATAAAATCACTAATTAAGAGCATTAAGACAAATTTCTATTTTCTTAGCAAAATAATTTGGACTTTCTAGGAGAACAAGTCCTTAGATGGTGTTTTAGCCTTAAGCCTGCTAAATGCCTTTGTGCCAAGCTTCTAAGTAGTTCATTTGCAATTCAGAGCAGACTTTTTTTAAAGCATACTACACTATAGAAGATCATTTATGTAGCACCACCTTTAAAATAAAAAGGGAGAATACAAGAGTTTAATTAGATGCTCTCTGGTTCCACTATAAGACACTGAAAGATATTAAGACAAATTAGCAACAAAACAAGAGATACCCTGTGGCCACATTTTAGACATAACCATATTGAAGGGCTTTCATCAATCTCCTCAGATTTCTCTTGTGTCTTATTGTCTGCCTTGCAGTCCTGGCAAACACTCCACTCTGCATTCAGCAGTGCCTTTTTCAGCTGACCTTGCTCCAATCCTTTACGAATATGTTTGCATACAGGTTCTACAAAACAAAGAGGACGAGAAGAATGTAGGTGTCATAAGAAATGCACATCAGAGACTGGTAGCAATCCTGAAGCTGGGATAGCCTTTCTAGAGTCAAAGAAATATTGACAGTTTAGCAGACTTTATCAGAAACCCTTTGTCACCCCCACTCACAATCCAGGGATATTATTGCTGTATCCTAAATTATTACACCACTATACCACTATATCCTACCTATACCATTGTCAATTCATACTACACCCTACTTGGAGCTGCACCTTCCAGGCCTGGTGTGAACTCCACCCATTTAACTAAATTCTGCTAAGAATGGTTACACTGAGAACTAGCATCTGTTTCTAAGAGCTACTACCAGGATTTTAATTATTTCATTTCTTTTTTGCTTAGTTTTCAGGGTTGTTTATTACACTGTGACTTAGATGAAGAGAAGCTGGATGTAAGCCCAAGTCACTTACAGAGAAATTGTGGTAGACAAACTGCACAAGCAAATGGATTCAAGTTGTTCCAAATAGAATTTGAAACATATTTAAGTATTTATATTTTTTTTTAATTGTATAGGTTTCTAAAGACATTTAGTTTCAGCAGCCCATGATTCTTCACAATTTGCTGTTACAACTGTCTCAATTTGCAAATAACAACATCAAATCTATAACAGCAGAGGTACCTCAAAAGTAAAAAAAAAAGCAAAGGCATGCTGAAATAACCTGTTTATACTTAATATGTAAAATAAATAAATAAATAAAACCACTGTTTTTTTTTAAACTATTACTAAGAAGAACTACGTAATACAGCTGAATTATGCAAATGCTAAGTCCTTTGCTACAGATGTTTTATTGCTCAGCATAACAGATCTGAACCTACTTTTACGGAGGAACATATGCAAGATTACAGCCTCCAGATAGCAAACTTTTCTTGTCATGAGCTGGAAGTGGTGGAAGTTTTGTATGTAGAGCTGTGTTTCTGGTCAGGATTGTAGGATTTCACAAGAGTACAAATGCCAGCAAATAAGAGCCAAATACAGATATTTAGGTGCATTCTTAAGCCATTTTGAAAAAGCACAAGCTTTATCTACAACTTCAAAATAGTCTTTTTTTAAACAAACCTGATGTATATTGGCCACTACTAGCACTATGTAATTATTCACAATCATCAGACTTAGTTTACATTTGTAGCTTTACAAGACTTTGAGGGAAGTTGGTTTTGGTTTTAGCCAAAGAAGAGAAATGTCATCAACAGCTGCACCATAACTGGAGAAAGTCTTTGAGAAAAATGAAAAACAGTGACATCAGACATGATCTTGACTCCAAAGACAACAAAACCAAAACCAAACAAACCACCAAACAAAGACAAAAAGAAGCTAAAAAGCCATAGGAGACAGAAGCTACCATAAGACCAGGACAACCAGGAAAGCAAAGCAGGTTAAACCTGAATTTTAAATGAACAGGTCATCACGCCAAGCGTCAGGGCTAAATCTCTAAGCGTGCTCTCGCCCAGTCACATTATCCCAAATCCCAAATTCAGGATTTGATGTACAATACACAGGCTGTGATCTGCTGAACAAAATGGCAGAAGAGAAGGCACAAGTGAAAACGAGAGCTAGAACAGCAAGAGTAAACAAGATCATTTCAAAACAGAGGTGAGATCCAGTACAGCTAGAAGAATACCAACTGTTTGGGATTAGGAACTCTTAGGAACAGAAGGGGAGGAAGAGAAAGAGGTTTTAGTCAAAAAGCACTAAAGCTAGAGAGCAGAGGTGTTCCACGCCAGTACTAAGTTATTTATTATGCAAAGACAAACAGTTTTACAGAAATTTTATTTAGCTGAAGTGAGAATTTCTGCAAGAAAAATCTTTGACAGGAAAATGCTACTTAAACCTACCTTGACAAGCTCAGTAGCTGAACAAAGCCTCTATAAGCTGAGGAATTTTACGTGATTCACTATAATGTGTTGGCCATAAAGGACTGAAGTTTTGAAAAACAGAAATAATCCCACTTTTCAAGATGGGATTATTATTTTCTAGCATATTTAGAAAAGTAGCAACACCAATATTTCTTGATAACACTTCAGTTTCAATTATACAAACCTACACTTTGTAAAAGAGACTTCAAAGTCAGTGACTAGTGCAAAGGCCTCTTTGAGGTTAACACAAAC
Organism: Corythornis vintsioides; assembly: GCA_025447755.1. Classification (NCBI taxonomy): domain Eukaryota; kingdom Metazoa; phylum Chordata; class Aves; order Coraciiformes; family Alcedinidae; genus Corythornis; species Corythornis vintsioides. Next base: position 28,156 of record JAOEGS010007302.1, on the reverse strand, counting down.
ATCAGGACCACAGATCTCTCTGAGGAAACATACCCAGTATATCCAGAGGCTCATCAGACTGTGCAGTTTTGCCTTTTATGCGTCTCTTTCCCATATTTGCAGTCTGTAAATTTCCTTACATGGAACAGTGACCTGGCATAGAAAAATAGCAGGTTACAAAGCAAGTGACTTAACTTGTTTTAACACTTTCAAAATAATCATACTGTAACCTAAAACAACTGTAACTGTTTTATGGGCAAGATCACAGTGTGAATTATAAAAACCAAATTATTTAAAACTCTGTATAAAAAGCTTTGCATAAGTATAATAAAGTCTATAATGAGATGTACATTAATAACATGGGGATTTTAGGAAAAATAATTGGGTTTGCCCCATTCAAATCCTTAAGTTCTTTGCAATGACAATCTTTCAATTTCCTTAAAATGAAACCAAGAGAATCAGATTGAAACTAAGCTAGGATCAGTTTAAGCATGATACCCACAGAGGACTTTTTGTATTAAAAACCTTTTCAAAGCATGCTCTGAGGACAGACTGTCCAATAGTTAAATGACAGGTAGGCAGACAGAGCAGAATTATCACCTTCAGCAACTTAGCATTCCATATGTTCAGAAAAGCAAGTGACAGGTTCATCCAACAAACTCTTGCTGCAGCACATTTTTCCCACAAAAGGCTGCAACACTTTCTGGAGAACTTTAAACCGTTAAAATCCCTTCCCAACTGACTTTGCTCCCGCCGGGCTGGCCGGGCAGCACGAACACACGCAGCCGTTACTTCGACCACCGGCCGTTTCCCCCTAACCGCCCACACGAGAAAAAACACTGCAGAGCCCAACAGTGACAGCAATAAAACAACTGCTTATTTTATATATATATATAAATATATATACACACAAGACAGAGCGGTCTACAAACGACCAAAAGTGTACCTGCGTCGCACAGAGACCCCGGGACAAATGCCCCCAGAGGCGGGGGAACCACAGAACTCGGCTGGAGTGCGGCCCGGGGGGCAGTCCGGGCCACAGCGGCTCCGCCGGGCACCCGTAACCAGCGGGGAGCTGACACTCCCCGTCCCACGGGCAACGGCCGGGAGCAGGTGCGCCCCGGGACTGGCCAGAGCCCGGCTTTGCGCAGCGCTCCGCTGCCCTCGTCTCCCAGCCGCCCCACTCACCCTGTCCGACGGGATCAGGTCGGGCCAGTGCCGGCTGAGCCGCCCACGTGCTCCCGGGTGCCACCGCGCACACTCGCTCCGGCTCCGCTGCCCTCGCGTACCCCACCGCCCCGCACCGCCCCGCCTGCTTCCCATTGGCCCGCGCCCGCCTCCCGCGTCCCTGACAGTGAAAAGAGAGCGTCCCGTGCGGAGCGGAGGCTGCCGACCGCTGCCGGAGCGAGCCCCGGGGTAGGGGCAAGACCGCGGCCGCGATGTTAGAAGGAGAAGAGCGACGGCAGGACCGGGGCGACTTCCCTTCCTCACCTGCCGGTGCCGCGGGACGAACAACATGGCGGCACATGGCTCCGTGCTGGGGCAGCGCGGCAACTTCACCTCATCCCACAGAACTCGGGCAGCGACCAGCAGCTGCCGGGCGCCCTTCCGGCCCGGGGCATTGTGGGGCGCTGAGGACGCGGCGGCGAAGGGAACATTATGGGGCTGGGGGCGTGTCCACGCATGCGCGGGAAGCTCTCGCTTCCCTCTCTATCCTCACGTCGCGGTGCTGCCGGCGGGTACCCGGTGTGAGGGGCTAGCAGGGCGCGCTTGCTCGGCGCGGGAGTGGAAGCTCCTCAGGCGCGCTGACGTCCACCTCCGCGGCTGCCAAAGTGTCAGAGGCGTGTGAGAGAAACGTGTTTGGTGACACGGTACCGTATCCGTCTCAGGTCAATGGAAACCGCGTGGGGGCTGGCAGGGTGTAATGCTTCATGCTGCAGCTCGTAGCTTGGCTACTGTGTTCAGTTCTGGGCGCCACAGTGTGACAAAGACATGGAGGTGCTGGAGCGAGTTCAGAGAAGGGCAATGAAGCTGGTCAAAGGTCTGGAGGAAATGTCTTATGAGGAGTGCCTGAGGGAACCGGGGTTGCTTAGTCTGGAGAAGGGGAGACATCACCCTCCACAACTACCTGAAAGTGGGTGCTGGTCCGTCCTTCCAGGTAACTGGTGATAGAACAAGAGGAAATGAGCTTGAGGTGCATCAGGGGAGGTTGAGGTTGGATATTAGGAAAAATATTTTTACTGAGACAGTGGAACAGGCTGCCCAGGGAGGTGGTGAAAAATTCTCCATCCCTGGAAGTGTTTAAAAAACATCTAGATGTGGCACTTCAGGACTTGGTTTAGTGTTTCTGATAGTTTTTGGTAGGTGGTTGGACTTGATGATCCCGAAGGTCATTTCCAACCTTAATGATTCTAACTGCCCAAAGTGCTCATATAGTTTTTATGGGCTTGGTTAGAAGGGTCAATATGATTAAGTGCAGGTAGTTAATGAACTTTGTCCCATGTTCAAGCACTATTTTTCTTCCCTGATTTCTTCTTTGCTTAGTAAACAACAAAAATGACTAACCGAGAAGAAGCTGAGATACAAGTTTCAGAATTAGATTTGCTTTCCAGCATGTTTCCTTACGAGGAAGAGTTCATTGTGACTGACCAGCTGGCTGTAGCAGAACTAAAACACTATGTTGAGAACGAGTCTGCAGAGATGCCATCTTCAAAAGTTCAATTCATACTGAATGTAAAGCCAGACGTCTCTAATAACTCTATGGTATTGTAAACACATTTCTTTTTTTTTTTTTAATTTATTTTCTTAGTTTGGGATCTTAGCTCACTCAAACTGAACATTTGATCATTTGTTTTTAAGGTGGAATTCTCCATGTCCTGTTCTTTACCATTTAAATACCCAGCTGTTCTACCAGAAATTACTGTGAGGTATGGCATTAAAAGTACAGCTAATAAAAATATTTGTAAGCTATGGTGTATTACATACATATAATATATAGGACTAAGCAGTCCTTGTTTTGGTAGTTTACTGTCAAATTAAGCCAAAAGGACAACAGTGTTGAAGAAAAATCACTGGTGTCCTCAGCAAATAAGTGAGAAAAATGGGAAAAGTGTGAAGGAGTGCCATCTGCTGTACAGAGGGTTTACATGTAGATAATACTCATAGGTCTGATGCTTAAGAAGAGAGACCATTTTCACAAGGCTTAACACTAACAAAAAGAGTGAAAAGTTAGTCAGTGGTCTTATTCTTCTGTTGTCAAAACGCCATTGCTCTCAGACTTATGTTAATTTTTATTGAAACATTTCTGTTTAAAAGGTTAGACTTGCATATTACAAGAAATTAGTTCAACCACCACACTTACTTTGTAAATCAAGTGAAAGGTACTTAAAAAGCGAACATATGTAAACTCAAGAGTTAGCCCACCAATTAAATACTGATTAGCCTTTTCATAGCTGCTTAAGTTTATCTATAGCAAGTGCATGCCATCTGAATGTGGACAGGTTTTTTTTTGGCAGCTTGAAGTAAAACTGGTTGAAAAACATGCTAGATTGTAAGCATATGACAACTGCTTTTATATTTTTCTTTAGGTCATCATTGTTAAGCCGCTCTCAGCAGATTCACCTGAACTCTGATCTGAAAACATATTTGATGGAAAACTCTAGTGGTGAGCCCTGTATGTTGAGTGCAAGAGAATGGGTTAAAGATCATGCAGCTGCTTACATTGACAGAGAGCTTTCATCTTCCTCAGTGACAACATCAAATGCCACTCAGTCAGAAGACATCACATTCACTCGTTTGTGGATCTATAGTCATCACATCTACAACAAACAGAAAAGAAAGAATATTATTGACTGGGCCAAGGAGCTCTCCCTGTCAGGGTTTTGCATGCCAGGGAAACCAGGTGTTGTGTGTGTAGAAGGTCTACAAAGTAATTGTGAAGAGTTCTGGTCAAGGTCAGTTTTTCTTTATACTTAAATGTCATTAGTAGTTAGAATATTACGTTTCATGTTGTATATATGGCCAGAAGCTGGGAAATCCAGCCACCTTCTGACCTCTAAAAGTCTGTGAAGCTTGTGTATATCATCATTTATTTGCAATTCTGAATATCCACTGTGCTGTTGGTCTCAGCAATCCAAGCTGTTTAAATCCGAGGGTTTTGAGTCCTGAGGAAACAGAAACAAGCTTTTGGGAGTGTTTGCATGTGAGTAGTATTTCTATGAACCATTCTCTCTGTCAAGATATATCCACAAATGGAATTTATTGACTGATAATAGCTATTTCATAGTATTTTCTAAAACTGTCTTTATTTTATAGATATTTCTCCAATTGCTTTCAGAGTAAGAAGATTAACATGGAAAAGAATTCTCATTCGGCACAGAGAAGATATTTCTTTGGAAGGTGGAGGACATACTGAGATTCAAAACCAAAGGAAGTTCTCCACTTTGGAAGAAAAGTGTTTTGATGCACACGGTGCCAGAGGAAATCATATGGATTTGGGGCAGCTATATCATTTTTTAGAAGAAAAAGGATGTGCTGACATTTTTCAAATGTATTTCGGGGTTGAAGGGCATTGAAGCAGTTGAGGATCACCACAGGGCCAAGTTCATCCTCAAAACAGATTCTTTATCTCTTCTGCAACAGTTGATCAGAGGTAGAATTTATAATTTATGATTTATATGATCCAGTTTTCAATGAAAACAAATACCCAGTAAAATCGTGAGTAGTGAAATGACCAAAAGAATGCTTTATTGCACTTTCTGGTTTTAAGAGCATTAGGGTACATATCTAATTTAAAATGAAAGAAAGTTTTATACCCTACCTGACAGTTACAGAATTACAGATGGATTAATAGTAAATGAATATGAATAAGAAGAGACAATAATGAAGTGTGGCTATCTCAGGAGAGGAAATAATGATGTTTACATTATTTATTACTGTTTACCTGATTACTTTTTTGTTAACAATACTCCACTTTTTCTCTGAAAGTATATTAAGCCATCCAATTAATATTTATTAAAAAAAAAAAAAAGAAAAAAGAAGGAGCAAGTTCACAAAAGTCTTGTTCATGCAAACAGGATGAGCTGGGATGCCTACTCTAAGGAATAAGAATTGTCTATAGGTAAGAGGGAATCCCACGGCATAACCAAGCCCCGCGGTGAGCGCCGAGTCTCCTCCGCAGGCTGCGAACTTTCAGGACCCTTCAGCGGAATGACGCCAGCCTCGTATCGCACCGCAACGTGCTGACGATCACGGCAACCGTCTCTCGGTTGATCGTGATCTCGGCGATCACGGCTCGTCTCTCGCAGCCTTGTTCCGAGCGAGAAATCCCCGCCTCTACCTCCCCACAGCGGCCCTGACGCCGCCGCAGAAGCCGCCGGGTCAAGCTGCGCTGAGGGGGGCGGTGCGCGCCTAGACCCGCCCTCCGGAAGCGCCGCGTCCCCCGACCCGTTCTCCGCGCGCCTCTTCGCTCCCGCCCTGCGACCGCCGCCGCCATGGGGGGCAAGAACAAGCAGCGAACCAAGGGCAACCTGCGGGTGAGCGCGGGCCGCCGTGCCTCTGGGCTCCGGGTGCCGCACGGCCTCTCATAGGCGCTGTAGCAGGCGGCCTGGCCGGGAGGGTGGTGGGGACTGGGCCTAGAGGCAGGGGCTTTCGGCGCGGGAGGCCGCCCGTCTTCCATTCAGCCCTCCCGCGGTGCTTTGGGAAGAAGGGGCTGTTGGCCCCGGCCCCGCTGCGAGGTGGTGCTGCCCTCGGGCACGGTTGTGGCGGCTGAGGGCCGTGGCCAGCGCTGGTTTTCAGAGGAGGCTCTTGGCCTGGCCCGTGCTGCATGGGGGTGACTGCATCGGCCTGAGGCCTTCGTAGGCATTTTGCAGCGAGGGCAAGGGCAGGGAGGTGTAACTGAAAAATCACTACGAGTGTTAAGTTCGACAAGGTGATTTAGCCTTAGAGGATGCCCGTGGTGTCCTCTCCCTCTTGCTACTGGGCTTGGTGGTGTGATATCCATCCTATGTGGCACATGCTGGCAGAACTGGGGGTGATGTGTTGTCTTAAGGTTATGTAGTTCCTGCAAATCTTCCACCATCTCGTGTCTTTAGAGAAGAATGGGGAACACAGATGTGTGTTTTTAGTTGAGGTTTCACGTGCAGAAAAAACGATTTATTACTAGACATAGCAGTCAGGTAAAATGTGGCTAATGCACCTCAAGAAAATCAGGAAAGTACTATGAACTTCAGTAAATTGTCATTAGTGGAAAAAAACACCACCAATTCAACCAGCCTAACACCCCAATAAAACAAAACAAAAAAAAAGCCACAAACCTCACCAAACTGACTGTCATTAGGAAAGAAAAAGTTTTTAGACTGTAATGTGCTTCAGAGAACATTAAATCATCTGCTGGCTTTGGGGTAGTCTTTACTAGAGTGTGGTTGAAATAAACATGACTCACTGATACACATAACAAGGTGCTGACTTAGCTGGGGCAAACTCTGAAGACATTCTGAACTCTAATACTAGTAGTATGGTATTAGTATATTGTAATATGTACCTTTTTGCTTCATTCTTCTAAGTCCCTTCACACCCTCTTCATTGCTGGTAGCAATTTCCTTTGTTTTGTGTGTTCTGATTTTTCTCAGTGATATAAAGTGCATTTCTGGGGAGCTGTATTGGTCCATATTTAAAAATAAATGAGAAGAACTAGTAAAAACAGAAGCAATGGAGGAGGGTAAATGCTTCTAGGTCAAAATTCTGTGTTTAATGCAAAGGTGGCCTTTTTTTTTTTTTTTTTTTTTTTTTTTTGAGACTTTGTTTTAAATAGAACATAAGCAGGATCATTACTTAAATGGTGCATGTAAAATAAAACAAAATGACTGAAATAACTGACTTCTATCCCTGTTCATTTTGTCAGCCTTCTAGCAGTGGCCGAGCTGCAGAGCTCCTGGCCAAAGAACGTGGAACAGTGCCTGGGTTTATTGGCTTTGGAACATCTCAGAGTGATCTAGGATATGTTCCTGCTGTTCAGGGGGCAGAGGAAATAGACAGCCTTGTGGATGCTGACTTCAGAATGGTGCTGAGAAAACTTTCTAAAAGGGATGTCACAACAAAATTAAAAGTAAGTGTAACCTTTGTCCCATATAAATCTTTTTTCATTGACAATACTTTTTTTTTTTTTCTGGATGGGAGAGGCATGTTTGAAGGTAGCCAATACTAATTTCATAATGGTAAATTTGCTAAAACTACCATCCAAGGTATCTTGGAGGACTTGTAAAAAGATTCATCATGCAATGCTGATGGAACATTCATAAAATTAGCTCTACAGATGCTCAACTGCAGGAAATTATTTTTCAAAAACAGAGTTGCAGTGTTTGGTAGAAGCTGATAAATTACAGAACGTATCTGTCTGACTTCTTAAATCACACTCTGTTTTGATTTTAGGCTATGCAGGAGTTTGGGACAATGTGCAAAGAAAGAGAAGCAGAAGTTGTTAAAGGTGTTCTTCCTTACTGGCCAAGAATTTATTGTAAAATCTCCCTTGTAAGTATTAAATTATCTAAATTAAGAACTTCTCTGCACACTTCCTGAGAAAGCCTCTAAGGCAGCCTTTATTGGGCTATCAAACTTTGTTGGAATTACTGACTTATTCTAGGAGAAAGGTGAAAGAGAGTGGTGTTTATTGTGGAGATGTTTCAGTATTGGCAGTGGGTGGAATCTTGAGCTGATGATGCCTAGGCTGTACTTACAGGATGGAGCTGTTTGTTACACCTTTGTGTTATAAAGATGACAGAATATTTCTTCTCATAAACAGTTATTTTATGTAGATTCCAGGTGACTAATGAGAATGTACTGTTCAGTTAAGGTAATTATAAACCTTTTTGATCTGGGACTAATATCCAGTCAGACTGCATATTGAAAAAGAAAACCAACCAAAAAAAAACCCAAAACAACCCCAAAAAAACAAACAAAACCAAAAAAAGCCCCAAAAAAACAAAACAACCCAAAAAAGTCCAAACATGAAAAGACCATTTGTAGCCCCACAAGCCATAATTTTCCTGATATATTTAATACATTTCCAAAGTATTTGGTCTTCCACTGTGTTGGAAACACAGTATTGGCCAAAATGAAACACTGTTCTGATCCATTAGAGCAATTCCTAGTAATTTTTCTTCAGGAGCCCAAAAAAGGAGGATAAAAAGTCATGATGTTGTAAATTCATACACAAACAATGGAGAAAAATGCACAGTTTCTGTAGCCTTATGGTCATTTTATCCTGAAAAGTGCTTTCAGGGCTTCCTGTTTCTCTTACCTCTTGAAAAAACAGAATTTGTTTTAAAGTACCTGCCATCAAAGGTACATTTCTTAAAACAATAAACCTTTTTTATTAATATTTTTTTTTCAACAGGATCACGATCGCCGTGTTCGAGAAGCAACTCAACAATCTTTTGAGCAACTGATTCTTAAAGTAAAGAAACATTTAGCTCCTTACTTAAAAAGCATAATGGGATACTGGCTGATTGCTCAGTGTGACATTTACTCCCCTGCTGCTTCTGCTGCAAAAGTAGCTTTTGAAAAAGCTTTTCCTTCAAGCAAACAACCTGAAGCTTTAGTATTCTGTAAAGATGAAATTCTTAATGTGAGTTTAGACTTTTGTTTTTCTTTAAGTCTTTGTGTGTTGAGTATGTGCTGACTTTTATTGCAAGTTTAAAACTTACCTGCTCCCATTTCTTTCTCACCTGAAAATGCTGCTGCTAATGTGAGCAGTAGACTGAGGCAGGAACACATTTGACTTGTGGTTAGAATGACTGGGACCAGGGGAACAAAGTGAATATAAAGTGCATTTTCTTGTTTGTATTTCTATGTAATGATGCTCAGTCATCATGTAATGTTGCTGACAGAATAATGATGCTGGAGTAGTTTAGCTGCTGGGATAAAGGATTAAAGAATGCTGAGCAGTGCTTCAGAGAGCCTTCTCAAGTCTAGTTCTGACCAAGGTTACTGCTCTTCTGACACTCATATATGAAACTGAATTGGCTTAGTTTAAAAGGTAGTTGTCATTGCTATTCCATCATATGCAAACTTAATTATTTTGATTTGTCTCAGTTTGGCTTCTTTTTGCCAGAAGCATGCTGGCATAGGGCTGCAATTTACAAAGAGTTAAGCCTTGATTCAAACAGTACCACAGCTACTATGTGTAGCAGGAGTCAAATTATGTTCTTGTTCATTATCATGGCTAAAATGTATTGAAAAGACTTGACTCAGATGTTGTGAAGTTTCTGCATAATGTGTAGATTATATTATTCACATATAAATACTAGATTCTCACGTGTATATATGTATTTTTTTCCCCTAGGTACTTCAAGATCACCTCCTGAAAGAAACATCTGATACACTCAGTGACCCCCAGTATGTTAGGCTGCTTTAATGTATATGATCTTGCTCTGTATTGGGTTCTCTGTCCCTGGAGGTAGTGGATTTAGTTTTATTTCAATAGACAGAGTAGTTATTTGATTACAGCATTTTTCTTTGAAACTAAAGCATAAATGCTTTTGAATGTGTTAACCAGTTGTCTCATTCTTGTTTCAGCTCTTTTAGAAGTAGCATTTTTGAATAGCTGGAAAATCAGATGACTCAAACTTTCTTTTTTTTCTAACTCTATAATGTATATATAACTCTTTATAATTCAATAGCATTAGAATCTATGGGAAGTTTGCACATTTTCATTGCTGGCATCTGAATCTGAAACTCAGAAAAACTGAAGTTTAGTGTAAAAGAGCTTGAGAAGCTTAGTGATTTATTTATAGTTAACTTTTATTCTTTTTTTTTTCTTCTTCTCTTGAGAACTGTACCAGAGGAAGAAAGGGAAGCCAAATTTTCCCGGATTCTGACCTGTTCGTTGTTGGCATTAAAGAAGTTGCTTAGCATGTTGCCAAAGAAAGAGATGCATTCACTGGAGGAAAAGTTAATGTCACTTCTGTCCCAAAACAAATTTTGGAAATATGGCAAGCACAACGTACCACAGGTGACTTTTAAATTTCTTCTCTGTTTTGTTTATTTTTGAAAATAATACACTGAAACTAAGCAAGTAGTAATTACCAGTGTTGCATGTTGTAAAGAACAAACCTTGTACTTTGATGGATTATATTTGAAATGGCCTTAAAATTTCTAGGCCTTAAATAGACAATTTTACTCTAAAATTTGCTCAGTAGAGTAGTTTGTTATTTCCATGTCACCTGATCTACTTCTTGGCCATCTGCCTTCATTTCAAATTAATATAAAAGTTACAAGCTGTGTCAGCTTACAGTGTGTGTTCATAGACTCTTAGAATGGCTTAGGCTGGAAGGGACCTTAGAGATCTACTCCAGCTTCTCCACTGTGGACAGGGACACCTCTCAACTAGCCCTGGCCTTCAACACTTCCAGGGAGGGGCATCCACAACTCCTCTGGGCAAACTATTCCAGACTCTCACCACCCTTGTACTGAAGAACTTTTTCCAAAGATCCAATCTACAGCTATTTTCCACCTATTAATCATCACCCCCAAGTCCTCTTCGGGGCTAACCACACCCCCTTCTATACCCAATAGAATGTGTTCTTAATGCTTTGGGATTTTAATTATCTTGAAAATTATTTTATTAGTCTTTGATCTACTAAGACCAGTAGTATATAGACAGATCAATTAAATAGTTAAATAGTTTTAAGGTACTTTTGGGAAAACTTGTTGTTCAAGAAGTATATTACGTTTTTTGGTATTTTATCACTAAACAAATTACTTTAAAATAGCAAACAGACTTATTAAATAATCTTTAAATCTTTGCTGATGTGATAAAATACAGGAACTGCTTGCTTTAAGTTACAGTGACTTTAATAGGAATGTTAAAAACTACATGTAGTGACAAAGTCTTGTAATTTGACTAAAATTTTGGTGTTTTTGTGGCTGTTGTCAGGTTCGCTCAGCTTTCTTTGAGCTGGTTTCTGCTTTCTGCCAGTATTTGCCTGAGCTGATGAAAGCTGAAGCACCAAGAGTTTGTCCTGCTGTTCTTCTCAGCATTGATGACAGTGATGCAGTGGTGTGTCCTGCTCTTTGGGAAGCTGTACTTTATGCTATCACTACTATTGAGGTAATGTGGGAAAACAAAGAGGCAGATATTTTACTCAAATTTAACTTTTCACCAGGTGCCACTGTTAAATTCAAGTGTAGAATTAGGCAGAACTATGGGAACTTCTTTCATCTAGAACATAGGTATATATTAAATCATAGAATCAAAGAAAGCCTTGAGTTGGAAGGGTCCTTAAACATTGTCTAGTTCAAACCCCCCTGCCATGGGCAAGGACTCCTCCTACTAGACCAGGTTGCTCAGAGCCTCATTGAGCCTGGTCCTGAACACTTCCTGGGCTGAGTTATTCACATCTTCTCTGGGCAACCCATTCTAGTGTCTCACCACCCTCCTAGGAAAGAACTTCCTAATGCCTCATCTACATCTACCCTGCTCTGGTGTAAACCCATTGCCTCTTGTCCTCTCACCATAGACATCTATCTTAGAGGAGTTCTACCAAGGCAACACATTGTAATTTAACTTACAAGAAATGTATTTCTTTCTGTAGGACTGTTGGAGGCATGTAAATGCCAAGAAGGGGGTCCTGCCAAAGCTATGGACAGTGCTTCGAGAAGGTGGACGAGGGCTTGCTACTGTTATATACCCAAATCTCTTGCCCTTCATTAGCAAGGTACCTCCTGGCATTGCAGAGCCAAAGCTGGAATATTTCAGAACTTTCTTCAGCTGTGTAATTCAAGGGTATGAAGCACAAATTTATTTATTGATAAATAATTTTTTTTTTTTACATTTGGAAATAGGTGAACTAAACTTCTTTAACCGTTTAAAGATAAGATAGATACAATTTGTCTTAAGGATATTTAAATATACATTAATTGTTCATTTGAAAAAATAATGTTTTCACTGTGATATTTTAAAAATACTTCTAAAAATTAAAAATTAAAGGTTTTGATATTTGGAAAGCTTCTGTGGCTGTTCCTGCCTTTTTAAACTTCTGGTCTTCTTTTTGAATTCATTCTGTCTTCCTTACCTAAAGCATTTGTACCTTTCCTTGTCAAAGATTAACATTTATTCCATAATAAGCTTTAAAAATAGGAAATTAATAGCAGAGTGGCTTTGGAAAGATCAGGCTCTTCTCATCAATATGTTTAATTATTACAGAGGTTACTGGGGATAAGCATCATGGCTTCAAAATTTCTTATATGCAGGAACTTCAATTGTTGTGGTGCTGATTTTTAAATTATTGAAATGCCTTGTTTGGTTGTAATATTTCCATGGTAATTTTATGTATTCTAATTTTAATTTAAAAGCAAACCAATTAGTTATTCAAACTCAAACTGGCTATGGTGAAACTGTCTTTTGATAATTTGTTTTGTTTTGGTTTTTTTCTTCTGTAATATGAAGTGCCAGTTTCTAAACCTCTGGTGTGTGTGTAGAAAATTGCAGAGTTTTCACAAACACCTGAAATAGTGGACAGTGTGTTTAGCTTGATATGTTTCCTCTACTTAGTTGTTATTCATGAATGCCAAAAAGATGAAAGAAAAATTAATATGTTAGATAAAATGCCTACATTTATTTGTTTGACTCTTTAATTATCTCCCACTGAATTTGATTTGACTCTTATCAGTGACTCCACGATTCTATATTGTCATATTGGTGTTTGGCTAAGAACAACATAGCCATTCATTCCATACATAGTGGTTTCTCTCAGCAGCAGAGGTGACTGGTTGTGCCCTCCCTCTGATGGTGCCTTTTCCTAGGCTGTCAGGTGAGAGAGCACTAGCCAGCCCTTCAGAGACTTCAGCAATTGCAGCTGCATTTATGGAGTGTCTGCGCTTTTCCATACTACAGACAATAGATGAAGGAGATGAACAAAGACAAATTCATCAGATGCTTATATGTGACCAGGTATTTATGAGAAATATTTCATATTGTTGTGTGTACATTCAGCAACGTAAAGAAAAGCATGAATTTCTGTGAGGATTTACTTCTTTGTTGAAAGCTTCACTAGATTTTTGGGAAAAAATAGTGTTACTGAATTTAGCTAGTTTTTTCCTTCCTATAAAGTCATCTGGTTTACTGTGCTGTTTAAGTTATACTCAGAAAAAAACCATCCCATCCTGTATATTTTTTTTAAGTGTTCAAACATGAGTTATTCCAGTGTTTTTGGAATTGCTTCCAGAATATTTTTTCAAAATTAAAGAATTTCCTGGTATTACAAAGAATAAAATGATCATTTGGTTGGATCACTGTTCTTGTTTTTGTTTTGTTTTGTTTTTCCTTTCTAGCTAATTCCTCTTATAAATGCTGTACTTAAGGAGCCCAGATTACAAAATGGACCATTATTTTATCAAATAGCAGAAACCCTCAGCTCCTGGGAAGTTAAAGCAGAACTCTCCAAAGATGATGGCACAGATGAAGTTTTTCAGAAACTGTTGTCAAATTTTTGGGACCATCTTTTAAAAACGTGTGTACATCATGTTGACATGTTGGATGCTGATGAAAAATTGTTGTTTGCCATCTCTGGTATGCTAGAAATTCTTCAGAATCCAAAGAGTGCCACAAAACCAACCAACAGAAAATCACTGAAAATCAGATTTACAGATGAGGATGAATCTGAAAGAAACACGGAAAATGAAAAGCTGACAGAAATGAAAAATAGTGACTCTGATCCACAGTCTGACTTGCAGAATAGTTCACTTCTAAGGAAGGAACCTTTGGAGAATTTAGTCTGCAACCTTGTTGAACTGAGTATTGTGTATGTCAATGAGCAGAAGTCAGAAAAACACTTGAAGTTTCTCTCCGCCCTGCTCAACTCTTTTTCTTCAAACAGAGTTTTTCAAGTACTTTTAGAGCAGGGAAATGATGCAAGCTCTGCTCAAGCTGAATCCCAAAATAAACCAAAAGCTTGTCATGGAAGTCCATCTGTACAATTTCTGTATATGAATTTAATAACTTGGTTGAAAGAAGACTGGAGGAAAGACACCCATTTTCTGGTTGATATTTTGTACAGTGTGCTCAATTGTTGCAACAGTAATGATGAAAGGAAAATCATTCTTGATGATCTAATGAAGGTATGACACTTGTACATTTTGGTATTGGTTTCTAGAAGCAGTTACTATTGAGGGATGCACTTGGTTAATCATTTTATTTTGGGGCTGTGGAATGGAAGATCATCTACATGAACTTAGATATCTAAGTTCAACGTAAGGAAGGTAGATTTACAAAAGATTGATGTGACAATGTTGGGATGAAAAACTGTGATGTATGTCCCTTTTTATATACTATAACTCCTTAAAAAAATAACAATTTCTGTGTTGTTCCTTCTTTATACAGTGTGCTTTTATACTGGTCATCAGTAGCCTTTCATTTAAATACAGTCCCATATTTATGTGTGGTACAGAACTACTTGGAAGCCAAAAATACTACAGTCAATAACTTTGTTACTGAAACTTTTTCAGGGTTAGCAACTTCTGCTTATCCCCTGAAGAAAATAAAGTTATTAAGCAAAGAATTAAAATGGTATGAAATGGTTCCTATTCAGCATTTTTTTTTGATATTGTGGAATTTTATTTTTCTTTTCAGATGGATCTCAAATGGATTATTTTTCTCCAGATAATTCAAAAGGTACCTCTTAATACTTTCTCTTTTCTTATTTTGCATAATTTTGAGTATTTCCCTGGTGTTAGTTTTGAAACTTACATATGTTTGAATAGCTATTATTTAATTATTTAAGTACTCTATAATTCTTTTGTTTGAAAATCTGGCAGTAGTATTTTCAGACTGTTGTTTGTTTTAACTGCATTTAAATCTGGAGAGCTTTAGAATTAAATGATGGTACAAAATCAAAAGCAATCTGTCCCTTCTATTAGCAGCCAGTTTGTTCTTTAAGCCAGCAAGATTCCTGATTTGTTTCTGGTCATCCCTTGTAAGCTACAGAGAATGGAGCTAGTCCCCCTTTGTGTGTGCAGTTTTGACATTATGCTTAGTTAGTGGTAAAAGTCAATGCCCTCAGAAGATGATTAGAATTATTTTCTTGTGATTCAGGCATGCTCAAGCACAACAAAACTTGCCTTAGTCTCTGACTGGCTGAAAGGAGATACACTTGGAGAAAGACTTGTAATGCTGGCAGATGATCTGTGTTACCTGGGTTTAAAACCTGTAGCAGCTTCATCAGAATCATCTTCTTCAGAAAGATGGACCCTCCTGAGCTTAGTGTTGTCACAGCACATCAAAAATGGTAAGCATATATATTCCTTGGAGTCTGTGACGTGTAAACACCACACTTACTTTTTAGGTCTGCATTGCTAAACAAAAATCAGTGTTTCAAAGAACAAATTCAGATTTACAGGTCTGGAAAACTTGAAAATTTAAGTTTGACTTATTAGCAGATGTGCTCTAAAAAAATGCTAATTTTTAAGACATGCCATCTGAAACTTATTTTCAAAAGTAAGTAGGAAGGTATAAAAGGGAAGGGATCACTGCACTTGCTTTACCTTTTGTTAAGCTGCTTCAGCTGGTTTAGAGAAAGGGTGCTTGACTATGAAACTTTGGCTGGGTCATCCTAGGTGACTGTGGAACAAGAGTTTAGGTATACTCTAGACTGAAACTACTTTGCCCTTGATTTTGCATACAACTTTAGTAAATAAAAACCTGGTACAAATTATTGTTTCTCAAGAGATTGTGTTTACAAGTAATCAAAGCATGCTGTCTTTTTCCTCTCCTTAATAGAATCTCTGATTGGTGAAACTTTTGTTGAAAGGATTATTGATAAACTTCAAGCAGCTCTGTCTAAAGCTAAGGATCTTTCTGAAGCTGGAAATACTGAACCATCAGTATCTTTCATCTGTGATGTAGCCTCGAGTTTTTTCAGCTCAGTTAAAGGATGTTTGCTGATGCCATCCTCAGAAGATTTGCTGCTTACCATCTTCCAGTTGTGTGCTCAGAGGCAGGATACTACACACTTGACAGGTAATTTGGAAAAAGAACTTCAGCCAAATTTTTTCATAGTTGATGATTACATCTAGAATCTTTTTGATGAGATGGTTTCTAGTATGTAATGCAATACTGAGTCTGTAGACTTTGAGAACTTGCAGCTGTAACTGACAGGAAAATTTGTGCTGTAATTTACTACTTCAAATGAGTAGTTACTACTAAACATCAAGTCCTTTACATTTTTACAAGGGATTTAAACTTTTTTGATGTTAGTATCCCTGTGCTTCAACAACCTCTGAGGCCGTGATGTTCCACACTTTCTGGAGTGTTACATAAATTATTTAAGGTCTATGAAGTCCAAAATACAAGACTTTGCTTTTTTTCTTCATTCTGCAATGTGGTGATCCTATGAAAAAATGTCTGCAACCCCATCATTAAAGATACATATATATGTATTCTGAAATCATATGTATTTGTCAGGTTGCTCTGACAAATTGTGACCCATTCCTCTCTCCACTGGCATCTCATTTTCAGATCCTGATTTTGAGATCCTGGTTCTCTGAATGCAGAATTTGAGTCATAAATTGGTACATGCATTTAGTGATATAGATACAAAGGAGGAAATGTTGCAGTGTTGCTGTAGAAGTGAAGTAGGACAACCCTAGGCTGAAAACCACTGCAGCTTTGCAAGTGATTTCCTGATGTTGTCAGTGTTGAGTATTTCACTATTTTAGAAGACATGCAGTTTTGAGGATTGTATGGGCATTTTGTAGTAAACCACAAGAACATCACTCTTACTCTCAAATATTACCCTTGTGTCAGAGTTAATTTAAAATTGTTCTACAAGAAACCCATATATTTGCCCTTGATAGTTATTGCATGTAAGTACATAGTGAATTCCTTTCCTGCTCTAGGACCTTTAAACATGTGATCATTGCTCTGTGCTGTAGGTTGTAATTTGAGTTCACCTGTTTGTGATGGTTTGGCTTGTCTGATTGTTGTTTGGGTTTGTCTTTCTTTCCTCTACAATAGATTTACTTGTATGTAAATTAAAACACACTTGGATGTCTGGTGTAAATTCACTTGTGCATCAACTTCAGAGTACACAGAAACAGAGTACCTTTTTGAATAAATCTGCACTGTGGGTCAAGAACCAAATTCAGTCTTCCTCTTTGGATGTTAAAAGGTAATTGTGATGTACAGGTCTGTATCATAATATGTTGTTCTCCAAAACAAACTAAGATCAGTGCTTCACTACTCATTATTTAAGTGGCATTGGTATCATTGATATTTTTTCAGCCTGTCAGAGGTGAGAACTGTGGGTAGTTCAAACTTAAACCAGCATTGGTGTAGCATGTATATAGCACTGTATTAACATAAAATAAAGCAGCTTGCTTTTACTGGATAGTGCCACATTTGTTTGCAGCGTTATCTTCTTTTTTTCAGCCTTCAGGTTTTGATCTCTGCAGTTAGTGATTTGTTGTCTAAGCTTATGGAAGCTGATGAGCAGTCTGGGTATCTTGTGGGAGCTTATGTTGAGCATGTCACACCAAACAAAACTGAGTGGGAGAAATTGCACCAGTCTCTGTCCACTGAGGTATGAATTTGCATGCAGTAGTCACTCTTACCTCAATTTTCTGTCCTTTAGGGTGATAACTCACTGCATTTATGAGTACACATCTGTCTGTGCAGAGGTGCTTTTTGGCCCCTGTCCATGATAGAGGCCAAAGTCTGTATGTTTATGGCCACTCCAGTGCTAATGGAGAAAATCATAATTTATTAAATTACCCTGTTGTGCATGGAGCACCAGCAACTTACTTTACAATTCAGGAATTTTGTCTGACAGAATATATGGCATTAAGTTGTTCTTAGATTTAAAGTTACTTAATTTATAAGATTCATTTTGTGAAAGAAATCATTATCTGCAGAAGACCATGATGCTGAATACCAACAGTATGCTGATATACATAGAGTAGGAAAGGACATAAATTTCCTGTCCAGCAACCAGTCTTCAGTAATCTTAGTATTTCTTGTAGAATATGTAGAGTTCTAAAGATAAATATTTGTTTCTGAGGCAGCAATGCAATTTCAAGTTACTCCTGTGCATGTAGAGTTTTTTAATATGCTGGAGTGTATCATCCTCACCATTATGCTTTTGGTGTTAATAAATATATTTCATGGCTATTTTTTAATAATTCTGAAATTTCAAGGTTAAACCAGATTGTAGGTCTTCAGTGCCTCATTAAAATGTCTATTATTCATGCTTTTTTAATGCACATATTACAGTGGATGCACAAACCTCTTTTGGAAGGAAGGCTTAGTATGAATTGTGAACCTTTGGGATCATGTGTTAAGCTTTGTGGCATGACTAAGCTTCCAGGCCATCTGTGTTCTTCAGCCTTATTAAGTAAAATGGTGCTACTTGTATTGGAAAATGGTCCAGTCCATGGAAATGATGATGCTGAAAGAAAGAAAAATGACAATATAAGTAAGTTACAGTGGTAAAATTTACCAGAATTCCATTTTATAGTAGTTTTAAATTAAGCTGAAATATTAACTAGAAATGAACAGTTAAAGTTTGACATGTAGGTATGAGAAATCATCCTTTTACTGGTTTTCTGTTGTTGTTTGGCTTTTTTTTCTTTTTTGAGGCAGCAGTTTTTCTTAATTCCACCAGGAGGAATCTTGGTTTGTTATATAGATAGAATGTTCAAATTAGAATCAGCATTATCAAATTAACAATTCTATCTCCAAAAGTCTCACCATGATTGGAAGTGTAATTGTTCAGTGTATGCCTTTGTAAGCCAGTGAAAAAACCATATCCTATTAGCACCAAATTTGTTTTGTTTTCTTTTTCTCTAGTCTCAGATCTAGTTTGCAAGAAATATATGTAATAAAAAGAAAAAAAAAAGAGAATGAGTTAGAGTTCTTGTCATGGTTAATTTGCTTTCAAATTTCTTGAACATCTAGAATAGATTATTACAGCTTTTTCTTCTTATGATGCATTGGCAAATACCAAGTTCATTCTCTGAAGCATCTGTGATAACATGTAAATATATATATATTTTTAATGCATTAAAAGCATATTTAAAGGACTTAACAAAACCTTAACCTGAAAATTCTTGCTTATGTACTGAATATATTCAGCAGTTGTAAGTAAATAACAACTTCTGTTTAACTAGTTGCAGAACTGTTGTACTCATTACAATGGATTGAAGAACTGGAGAATCCTCCTGATCTGCTTCTGGAATATCTTCATATGTTAGAAGAAATGCACATCACATATGAGAAGTTCAGTAAACTTAGTAATACAACTAGCCTTCAGCAAACAGTATTTGATAGGTAAGTAAGAACAAGCAAAACAACTCCTGACTCTCTCTCTTTGTATTTTGAGTTGTATAGATTGTGCCAGCACCTTTCCATATGTGTATTGATTCAAACTTCTTTTGTTGAGATCTATGTCTGTATATTAACCAGGGTCTTTCTTCTCCCTTCAAGATCAGTGGAACATGGAAGACTCTGGTCCTTAACAATGGCTAAAGTGGTTCGTGTGGAAAACACTGTATCCTGGGAGATGAAACAGATAACAGAAGGGTATCTTGCTACTTCTTAGTCTAATTTTTCAGTTTGTTGCAAGTGTTGATGATGTGAAATGATGCTGTTTCTGTTGAATGACAATTGAAGTCTGAAAATTTGCTAATACTTGTGTATGATCTTTAAAAGTGAGACTCAGTTCAGCGTGTGGAATTTGTTACGTTATGGGGTAATCAATCATTCTGAACTGATTGGCATTTTGGTAGCTAGTTAAATTTGTGGGTTTGTTTCATTCTTGATGTTTCACTTGTATGAACAGGTTTTTGCCATTGACTGAGGGCAGGCTGCATACCCTTCAGTGTCTGTCACCTTTCTTAATTGAGGAAGAAAAGAGAGAACTTGTCTTCCACTGTGTGGCCAAACTTATGACATGCTCAGAAACAGAGCTTTCCAGCACTGATGGTGAGTAGGTTCTTACCTCAGTATACTTCATTAGAACCTAAGAATATTATTCTGTAATAATGTTTCCTTTTAAGAAAATCATGTTAACTAGAATAATATAATTCCTTTCTAGAAAGAAAGGTCTTCTTAGGTTGCATATTTCTTCTAGACTACTTGGCATAATAGTCTTCTGCCTTATTTCATACTGCCTGGCATAAAACTAGAACTAAGGGATTTAGACTTAGTATCAAAAAACTAGAACTACTTAGTATAATACATTTTTAGTAGCACAAATAGATTCAAATTTTACAAGGTATTTTTTCTTTGTGTTAATTGTATAAATCTTGTAGAATTTTCCAGTTGGTGTGAGGTTTTCGTTTTGTTTGGTTTTGTGGTTTGGATATTTTTGTGTTGGTTTTTTTTTTTTTCTTTTTAGTTAAGTTTGGGTTGGTTGTAGTATTTTTGATTTACTAATAGCAACTCTGCATCTCTAGATGAAGTATTCAAACAAGAAAATTTAGATATTAACCAAATTGTCTTGTGATGTTAATGCTAAGTTCAAATAAACTGACAGACATTCTTATGTTTACTTTGTCTTGATAATTCAGACCTATTAAGTATTATATTTTTATTGTTATAGGAGCATTTGGGTGCCTTTCCATCTTGAATTCCTGTTTGAATGATACAAGTATTGATTGTGATCATCTATTCCCTGGAATACTAAAAATTATAATCTCTTGGAAAAATGATAATGAGGACAGCTTTCTCTTTAGTTGGTGGGTGTAACTTTGAGATAATGACTTTTTAAAAAATTTCTAAAAGAAGAGTCTAAAAATAGAGTGGTTGTTAACTCAAAATCAATTTTTAATTTACAACTACCATCCACTGCTCTAAGATTACATTTTTAAGACTTTGTAGAACCTCATCCCTCAGTTTAATACACCTGTCTTTAAGTATCTAGCTATGCATACTGAAGAGAATTACCCAGCTGTTTGAAGGCTGGAAAACTAGGAGCTTTAGGTATCAGAAAGAAAACTTTGATACAAAACTTCAGTGTATGTTTTCTTAAATTCTGGACCTCAAAATATAACTTGGAAGGCTCCCAGCAAGGAGTGAAACTATACTGAGGTTAATTTGTCTCAAGCATAGTGAGTAAAATCCAGGTAAGCAAGTCTTGAAATAATGCACAGTATTGGGATGCTTTAGGGCATATATTTTATTTTTTAAATCAGTAACTTAAATGATTATTTTTCTTGCAGTGATATAGTTAAAATTGCTGAATTTCATTATGTAAGTATATTACTTGAGTGAATATGCAAATAGTACAGTTTTAGGACTCTGTGTAATATATGATGAGCAAGTAGCTGTGATAGTCTGTTCTGTATGTGTTAATTGACTTATTTAGGCTTGGCAGGTAATGTAGTTTTCTAACTGTGAAACAATCAAAAGCACATCAGGTAGAGCCTGGTACAAGACTAATTCATCCTAAGAAGAGAATTGAAGGCAAGAATAGAAATACTCATGTCTGCAACACGAAGATCTGTAAGCTTTAGTTGTGTTTGTATTACAGCAATCTGAAAGAAACAAGTGCTCAGTTGCTTGGCCTCAACATAGAGATGATCCGTTACCTTCCCTTGCTGCTGAAGTACTGCACAGCCCCTTTGGCTGATAACGAATGGGACTTCATTATGTGCTCCATGCTGGCTTGGTTAGAGGTACTGTGACTAGCCATTGGATTGCAGCTTTTAATAGGATCCTCCTGATGTCATCTGAACCTAAAAAACCCCTCATATTTTAAAAAACATACCAGTCGAAAGTTGGAGTGAAGAAGATGAGCTTTGCCTACCACATGAGTGCTAATGTTGCACCTCCAGTTTTGATGTACTTACTTTAGTTTATCCTCCTGATATGAGAGGGACATAGTGGTCACAGTTGAGCAAGTATTTGACACATTGTGAAAAAGGATTTTCTGCTTTTTTTTTTTTTTTGTTGTTGTCATTGAACTTTGCCAAAGTTCAGTGTAGCTTGAAAGCATAGGATATACTGTATCCCCAGAGTCTTTTTAGTATGGTGATGAAATTGCCTCCCTCTTGAAGGAATACTTGGTTTAATAATGGCTTTGGTAACTGGAGGATAATTTTGAAATGTCTGCTGTTGAAGAACAATTCAGACATCTTCCTCTTGTGTTTTTCCTCCTAGACAACAAGTGAAAATCGTTCACTTTATCACGTCCCACTTGTGCAGATTTTTGCTTGTGTCAGTTGTGACTTGGCATCTGCTCTCAGTGCTTACTTTGAAGCTGCAGCTCCTGAAACTACTGAAAAACTTCCTGTGAACTTAAGCAGTGAATGGAAGGAATTCTTTTCGGAAGGAATTCACAATTTGCTGTTACCTTTGTTGGTGAAAGTCACAGGCAAGTATATGGCAAGGAGAGGAATAGTGGTGCCTCACATGCTAGTCTGAAATAGAACTTGATGGCCTTTATTTTTTTGAATGTACAGGAATATTGTATCAACATAGTTTATAAAACCCCACTTTTTTAATCATTTATATGCTAATAAGTTACATAATTGCTTTTAATATTGTGACTTTTAAGATTAGATTCTGATAAGCAGAGTCCATTTCTATTAATGCTTGGTTTATGATCTCATCCATTCATTTTGTATCACAGCTTGTGTTTCTCTCTTTCAAACAGGAGAAACCAAAACCACATCTGAAGGTTCATTTCAGAACTCTGTGTTAACATCTCTGGGTGAAGCTCTAACATACATCTCAAAGGACCAGCTGTTAAACCATAAATTGCCAGCAAAGTTTGTTGCAGGCCAGAAAACAAATCTTCCAGATAAACTCCAAACTCTACTGAATACATTATCTCCACTGTTGCTTTTCCGGGCCAGACCTGTGCAGATTTCTGTCTATCACATGTTGTATAAGTAAGAATTCACAAATTTCTATTTTGAGGTCCTATTTTAACACTGGGAGAATCCTAGAATGTAAATTGAAATATTCCAGGTTTGATCTGGGTCTGACAGTATCATGAAATAGTATGACGTTCTTATTTTCATTAGAGTAGATAAGAAAATGAAGTAAATTAATAAAAATGTTTAGTATTCTTGTGAATTTTTCTATGACTCTCATATCAAAAGAGAGATTGTGTTGCTATTAAGGAATAATTACTGTTATTTTATTGGTTATCATTAGTGTTGACACTGATAGGCAAATAATAGGCAATACGTAGATTAAAATATGAAATTAAATCTTATTTCCTTTCCATGCTTCTATAGGTTAATGCCTGAATTGCCTAAATTTGATGATGACAATCTCAAATCTTACGGTGACGAAGAGGAGGAATTGGCATTGTGTGTATTTTTTCCTCATACCTTTTTGACTGTTTTCTGTACTTCAAAAATGTGTTATGAGTTGACATTTGCAGCAAAATAGTTGTCTCCCAGGAGATGTTGAAAGAAAAAAAAAATAGGCATGGCTATGACAATAAGGTCATAAATATTGAAAATTATTATTTATATTTATAATTGGTTGTCTGCCTTTGTTCTAAAACCAGAAATATTTGCAATTGTTACCTAGGTACAGTTAGAGTTAAGTGCAACATATGCTTAATAGAGTGAAATCTTGACAGCTGTGTTTTACTGGACTGCTGTGTTCAGAATGTGGCCAGCTGCACAGTTTCTTGAAATCCAAAACTGATACATCCTGAACCCTATAAAGTCAACAGCTTGAAAAGGGAATATAATTTATATTTTTTTTTTCAACCCAGCCCAGTGGTTAATACCTTTCCTTACTTTGGAGCTGCAGAAAGGTTTTTAATACAGTGCCAAAGCCCAAACTGAGCATACTCAGTGATCAGGAGATCCATTGTTCAGTTGCTCCTTTGTTGGAGTGACTCAGCAAACCAAGCAACCAAACCAGCTGTCCAGTGATGTAGGTTAAATCAGCTCAGCCATAGACCACTTTCATAAGAAGCAATCAGCATTCAGTTTATATTTCTCTTGCAAGAGATAAAAACACCAACTCTCCATTTTTTTTTTTTTCCATTTCAGGAGAAAAAAAAAAATTAATCTTAATCTCTGGCACTAATGCATTAATCCAAAAGGAAATTTTCCTGTAATAAAAGGCCTCTTTTATCTTCTACATACCTAGCTTTACTAAAAGGTTTCTAGGAAAGCTGTGAATATAAATGCAGTTAATGCTTTAATTAGGAATTGATTTTACTATGCTACATAATATTTTTCCATAGATCACCTCCAGCAGCTCTTATGTCACTCCTGGCCACACAAGAACTCTTACTAGAAAACATCCTGGAATGCATTCCAGTTGGAGAATTTGCAGTTATTCAGCCACTAAGTGATGAGTTCTGCCTCGTTCTAGGATATCTTCTCACTTGGAAGTTAATATTAGCTTTCTTCAAAGCAGCTTCTTCTCAGGTATGTGTTCTTAATGTGCTTATTTGGTTTGAATCAATAAGCATCAATAAACTAAGTTTTCTGCACTGCAGTAATTAATAATAGTAATATTAGAGTTAAGAATTAAGATTCTTAAGTTGGTGATTTTTTCTGGCATTTTCAAACAAGTTTGCTATATTCTGTATATTAGAATAATTCAGAATGGTGCAGAAAATTAACTCACTCTTCTAAAGACTTGTTCTGAATCACAGTCTTGCTTTTCCTCCCTACAGAAATGTATTTATATTTATAGAATAAGCTACATTAAATCTTATCTCTATTTTGTGTTTTGTTTTTTGTTGTTTGGTTGTTAATTTTCTTTTTTAACACTGGCAGCTGCGTGTTCTCTATTCACAATACCTTAGAAGAACTAAAAGCTTGAATAAACTGCTTTATCACTTGTTCAGGCTTATGCCTGAAAACCCTGTCTTTTCTGGGTCAACTTCAGAAGTTCCCAATAAGGACACAAAAACTTTCTTTACTGAAGAGCTTCATTTAGATGTTAAAGGTTAGTAAAAATCTTATTTTTGTGTGTTTAAATATGCCTTTTTGCTTAAAAGTGCATACTCAGAAAATCTTACCTATAATGTAGATACACAGACAAATACTTAACATGTGTTTAAAAATTTCTAACAACACCTTCAAAAAGTTCAAATATTTATCAGAAAAATAAAGAAAACAAATGAACAAGGAAATGCTTAGGACAGAAATAATACACTGCTACTATCTGAATGCTGAATGTATGCAAAAATTCCAAAATACTAAAAATGTATTATCTATTCTGGGAAAAATACGGAGTTCTGTTAGAATATAGGTTAGAATATTTCAACATCTTTTCTTTCTCTCCCAAGGCACAGGAGTCCTGTCAGCCCAGATCCCACACTTGGCCTGCTCTGTGTATCATATAACACTGCAAGACTTGCCAGCCATGGTTAGGCTTTGGTGGAATAGCTGTGAGAAACGAGTCTTCAATGTGGTAGATAAATTTACAAGCAAATATGTCAGCAGTGTGCTCTCCTCACAGGAAATCTCTTCAGTCCAGACTAGCACACAGTTATTTAATGGCATGACGGTTAGTAAGAACTTCTTACCCTTTTTTTTTTTTTAATTCATTTTTTTTCAAACATTAAGAATAGTTATTTCTCAGAACCACACTATTGCAGTGTTTTATGAGATTGCATTTTTGTGTTTTAAATGACTGATAACATAATTTAGGTTGGTATTGATATTTTATGTTGATGTTTATTAATACTCTGGGAAAAAACAGAATGTGTTTTATGTTGGAGAAGTTGAGGTAACTGGAAGATACTGCTGTGAACATACTTCTTTTGGGTTTATTAAAGAAGTGTGATCAACCAGTAGATTGGATAAATGGCTGTTAATTCCTTTTTTGGTTTGTCAGGATGTGAGAAGGCTCTTATTTTCTTCAAAAAAAAAAAGTGTTTTTATGGTCTAGAAAACTATACTGCATGTAGTGAAGTATTTATGTATATTAAAAGACTGAAGGTGGTGCTTATCTCCATGGATTTCTTAAATACCTGCATTATTTTCCCAGGTAAAAGCTCGGTCTGCAGCACGGGAAGTCATTGCTACCTATTCAGTTGATGATATATTTATTGAACTAATAATACAGCTTCCTTCAAATTACCCTCTGGGCTCCATAACAGTTGAGAGTGGCAAGAGGGTTGGGGTGGCTGTGCAGCAGTGGCGCAACTGGATGCTACAGTTAAGCACGTATCTTACACATCAGGTGAGTTTAGACAAAGCCCCTACTTTTGAAAACCTAAGATTCCTAGTAACAGAAAAACATTCATAGTAAGCAGTATTATTTAGAGCTGTATAATGGATCTTGTCAGTAGATCTCAAAGGACTTCATAGAAGTGGTCACTCTTAGCATCTGCTTTTCTCTAGAAGCTCAGATGGGTAAAATTATTGGCCTAAGTTCTGTTAAATCCAAAGCTGAGTTGATAACTTAGGTCTCTAAAGACATGGGCCAGTGTTTTCCCCATGTGGCAATGGCATCTCAGCTATAATTAAAAAAAAAAAAAGAAAAAAGAAAAAAGAAAAAAACCACCACAAAACAAATAAAACACAAAAACTAAAACAAAAACTGAAAAAAAATTCTCAACCAAACACCCAGTACATTACAGCCTCTGAAAAAATTGTTGGCTGTTGCAGTTGCATCATCTGTGGATAAAACAAAACAGTGAATGAAATTTTTTTGATTCCCTTTTATGTGTTCTTAAGTGCATTCTTTTCATTTAAATTAATGCTTTCATTTCTATAGATGAGACTATCATCTGTATTTCATGTATTGTCTTTATAAATTATTCCCTACATACATGTAGTGGTTAGAGAAATGCTAGGACAAAGGTTGAACTTGATGACCCTGGAGCTCCTTTTCCAACCATGATGATTCTGTGATACATACACAGTGCATATAATTTCAGATTATAAAGCCTTTGGGCTTCGCTTCCTTCAGGTGCTTGTGAAGAACAGTAAGGATGTTCTGGAGGAATTTTACAGTATTAACCACTCTTTTCCCTGTCAGAATGGAAGTATTATGGAAGGCTTATCTTTGTGGAAAAATAATGTGGATAAACGTTTTGAGGGCGTTGAAGATTGCATGATTTGTTTCTCAGTCATTCATGGCTCCAACTATTCTCTTCCAAAAAAAGCTTGCAGAACATGCAAGAAGAAGTTTCATTCAGCTTGCTTGGTATGTACCTAGACTAAATCTTTTTAAAATAGACAAAAATCTATAGTTTGAACCAGGAACTTCTATTGTAGTACCATCAATTCTCCATTATGTTGTATCTCCATTATGGAGTATCTGAGATTGACTGAATTCATAAATTATTTGTACTAAGATCTAAGGGCATGTAATGAGAGAGGGTTTAACTATCAGTATCTATCAGTTTTCTGTTCACTGAGACATGTCCTTACATCTGTGTAGGGTGTAGCAACAGCACCTTGTTACCAGCTCAGATATGGAAACAGAAAAGGTTATATTTATACAGTATGGTTTTTAGTATATAAACCATACTGAACTGGATTATTAGCATTTAACTATATCCAAGTCATCACAAGTATTGGTCATGGTTACAGAGTATACTGGAACTGTATTCCTCCATTATAATGGAAGAATTATTGCTGCTTTAAAAACACTAGCTTTTTATTCTAAAATGAGACTAGATGACAATTCCTTTGTGTCAGCTGCTTTAGAATAAAACATCAGCATTGTGTGTGTAATATGTGTATCTATATGTACATATATATGCATACATACTCAAGAGGAAAGGGGTATTTTTAAACTGTTTCTTGCTCTCTGGTTTTGGTTTTGTTTTTTTTTTTTTATGTAGTTAATTTTTTGATAGTTATGTTAGTTGGCACATACCAATTATTACTGGTGATAAACCAGTGTTCCTGATACTCAGCTTGCATTCATATATTAAGCAGCTGTCTTTCTTTTTCAGTACAAATGGTTCACATCCAGCAACAAATCCACCTGTCCACTCTGCCGTGAGACATTTTTCTGAAATAAAATGGTTGGTCTTCTTGCTGGGAGCTAAATCATAAGTGAAAAGGATGCAATAAACTGTGTGTTGAAAGAAGCTAACTACTTGGAAATCATGTCAGTTACTTTAAATTCTTGACTAGTGAAACATGACACATATTTACCTCTGGACTGTTTTTTGTAAATGTCAAGGTTCTTCTTTGATACAAAGGTATATATATAAGAATAATTTATTTTAATTTGTATATT
>JAOEGS010007300.1:0-22323 GCA_025447755.1 Corythornis vintsioides | reverse complement strand
TACACGTACTTTAACTTTAAAGAAGCTCAAATAAAAAAAAAATCTCCCCCCCCCCCCCCCCCCCCCAAAAAAATAACCAAAACAAACACACACCCCACCCCCAAAGCTTGTGATTTGTAACCAAGGTTTTGAAGCACAAAGGCTGCACATAATGACTTTGTTTTTTGTGTGTGTCTCTAAACAAAAAAAATAGTGATCTCAAATACAGGCTTCCAAGACTGTGTGAGCCTGAGCACTGGGTGCTTTAGCTGTGCACAGGTCCAACCTTGCAGTTTGCCTGTGAGGTAAATGCTTTGGGGGTCATTTACATAGTAATGTGTGAAGGTGCTGCAGCTTTCTTTCTTTTGTCTGTGTTTTTGGAAAGCTATGCATTTAAAAATGGACTCACCTTGGCACCCAAGAGGTCCTGTGGAGGTGGCTGTTCATTCCCCTCTGCTTTTTTTTTTTTTTTAAAATGAAAACCAGCCTGTCTGCCTGAGCACCTGAAAATTCACTTGTTTCTTACATTCACAGCATCATTTTGGTTGGAAGAGACACAGAATTACACAGAATTATTGATGAGGCTGGAATAGACCTTTGAGATCATCAAGTCCAGTCTAAGACATGACACTACAACACCTAGCTAGACAATGTCACTGAGTGCCACATCCAGTCTTTAAGATCAAGTCCAACCCTTAACCCAGCACTGTCAGGGCACTACTAACCCATGTCCCTCAGCATCACAGCTCCATGGCTTTGAAACCCCTCCAGACATGGGGACTCCACTGCTGCCCTGGGAAGCCTGGGCCAGGCCTTGCCAGCCTTTGGGGGAGAAGACTTTTCTCCTCCTGTCCAACCTAACCCTCACCTAGGGCAACCTGAGTCTGATTCCTCTTTTCCTTTCTTGTCCTAGCCCTGTCAGTACTGGAGAACCTGCTCTGATACCAGTCTGGATGCCCTCCTGGGAGGGAGAACAAGCATCACCAGCAGCTTTGTACCAGGTACTGACAACTAGCACAGACAGAAGCAGAGTAGGAGTGTCAGCCCCGAGCACCATAGAGAGCATTTGAAGTTGGAAAGCCTCCAAGGACCAGAGAGCAAGTAAGAAAACATCACTTCTAGAAATAGCAAACATGGGCCCACATCATTTTATATGGTGCCTGCCACAGTTACCCTATACAGACATTATAGGAATCAGTTGCTAGGTTGACAGCCTTCGCTCGCATCCCAAAGACACAGGGCATTATGCAGGACAAGCTGTCATTCTTGGGAGGTCTCCCTTTTAAGTCCACACTCCAAAATTAAGGAATTATAGAATGTATTGGGTTGGAAGGGACCTCCAAAGTTCATCTAGTCCAAGCCCCCTACAGTAAGGAGGGACATCTCTAACTAGATCAGGCTGCTCAGAGCCTCATCAGGCCTGGCTTTGAATGTCTCCAGGGATGGGCCCTCCACCACCTTTCTGGACAACCCATTTCAGTGATCTGTCACCCTCATATTAAAGAACTTTCTCCTAATATCTAACATAAATCTAGCCTTTTCTAGCTTAAAGCCATTACCCCTGTTCCTGTCACTACAAAGTCTTGTGAATAGGCCCTCTCCTGCTTTCTTATAGGCCCCTTTCAGGTACTGGAAGATCACTACAAGTTCCCTCTGGAGCCTCCTCTTCTCCATGCTGAACAACTCCAACTCTCTCAGCCAATCTTCACAGCAGAGCTGCTCCAGCCCTCTGATCATCTTTGTAGCTCTCCTCTGGACGCTGCAACAGAGTCTACATCCTTCATGTGCTGGGGGCTCCAGAGTGGACACAGCACTCCAGGTGAGGTCTCACCAAAGCAGAGTAGAAGGGCAGAATCACCTCTCTCTATCTGCTGGCCACACTTCTGATGCAGCCCAGGATGTACTTTGCCTTCTGGGCTGCCATAGAGTATTGGTGGCTCGTGTCCACCATTTCGTTTATTAGTACCCCCAAGTTTTTTTCCAAAGGACTGCTCTCTAGCATGTTCTCTCCCATTCTATATTGGTAATGCTGGTTGCTCCAGCTCAGGTGCAGGACCCTGCACTTGGCCCTGTTGAACCTCCTGTGGTTCACCTGAGCTCACTTCTCCAGCCTGTCCAGGTCACTCTGGATGGTATCCCATCCCTCTGGCACATCAAATGCACCACCCAGCTTAATCTTGTCAGCAAACCTGCTGAGGGTGCCCTTAATGCCTCTGTCTGTGTCATTACTGAAGATATTAAACAACACTGGTCCCACTATGGCCCTTTGCGGGATACCAGTGGTTACAGTTTCCCATTTAGACATGGAGCCATGAGAACAAGGTTTGCCACTGGCAAACACAGGCCCTGGGTGTCACTCCATGTTACCTGAGTGTTCACAGATAGTTCAGCCAGGCATGTGCCCTTGCACCGGAGCATGGAGGCTGCAGCATTTCTCATCCAAGAAACAGAACTCTTAAGATCTTGAAGAGCAGTCTTTACCTTTCCCATTTCACTGCTAGCAATTTGAAGAAGTTTGAAGCTTCCAAGTTATTAAACTATATCAGACAGCAGCTCTTGCATTAACAGGAACCTTGTAGTTGCTACCTCAGTTATACACAGAGCAGTGTAAAGTGGTATAATTGGTATTTTGTTCTTTATTGTGGGAGATGAGTTCTGGCTTTTATTTTGCTGTCATGCTATCAAACTGTTCAAGATACTGCTTTGCTTCATTTAATTACTTGCTTCTTGTCAAAATGTAATGTTTGGGCATCCCACACTAGATATAAATCACACTTAATGAGGTCAGACTTTAGCATGTCAGGCTGGGAAATGATGATTCATTAACTCCTGTGTTGAACATGGCATTTCACTATTGAATAGGAGCTATGTCATTCCACAGCTGGTCTCCAACTTCCAGTGGGAAGCAAAGCTGGGGCTCTGGGGAAACAGGGCCCCCGTAAGCCAAAAACTCACCCCTGGTATTGGTGGTTCAGACCCACCAAGCTGGCAGCAAATTTTGCTGTCTTTAATACAACAGCACCTGATGATCAGAATTCCTTGCAAAGACACTTAATGAGGCAGCTAAATTATGTTTGGGTGTTAGGAAGAGGGTAGGGGGGAAAAAAAATGTGTGAACTGCCATCAAGACTGAATAAGGCTCATGAAAAATCTGTTTTCCAGTGAGTATTTTTAAGAGAGGTGACAGGTTTTATTTAAATACCCCCCCTCCCCATTTACTGGTTTTAAAAAACAAAGGGGACAGTGTAAGGCTTAAGATCAAAGTCATGACCAGAACATGGAGAAATTCTGATCAAGTACTTAGACAAAGCTTTAGGTGGGAGCTCAGAGACAGTGAACCCCTGTCCTGAGGGGGACACTCAAAACGTGCTGGACAGGACAGCAGTGACTGCAGCTGGCACTGCTGCCCATGCTGTGGTGGACATACTGACCTCCACGAGGTCTGTTCCACAATAAACTGTTCTGATCCTGCAAGCATGTCAGTGCTTCTCTAAAGGGCAGTAGCTTAAAGATACTGACAAAAATACCCAATCCCTTCATTGGGAAAACACACCTCACTCTCCACACTTCAACTGCCTCCAGTTAGTTCCAAGGGAAACAGACATGTGTACTAGTAGGATAAAGAGATTAAACAAAATTTATTTATTCTCTTTATAGGAAGTTGTAATTAGAGGATTTATTTTACACATTTACAGCTGATTGCTTCTGGTAAACTCATGTAGTTGTTATTTTTAAGGTGTCAAACTGCAGAAAATTACTTGCTGTTTTACATTTGTTGGTACTTGCTGCAAAGGGAGGGATCAGAAAGTCCTGTCCAGGGGGTGTGAGCAGATGTAGGTCCTCTTCTCCAGCACTTGCTTTGCAGCTTTTTTAATACAGTCATCCAGGTTTTCATCAGCATCTGTGGAGAAACAGGATGAACATGAACTGTTTTCTACATTTCTTTCAGGATTTCAGAATGTGCTTGCAAGTGTTGACACTGCAGTGCCAGGAAATTGCTACAGTGATCCTCTAGAGAAGAGGGGTGAGTGCAGACAAGAGCTTCAGAGGCCAAATGCCCCACTGCTCAGTATGTAACACTCAGGAGTTTGACCTCCTTGGTTATCTCATGTTGTCTTCACAGCACTATTTGCTACTCACAGATTTTATGTCCCTCCCCACAGCTGGGGGAAAAAAAAAGGTATGTCTGCAGTTTATCTATTAAATGAAAAGACTATATTCAAGTGGTACCACTTCTGTTCCTCATCCTAATTAATGGCAGAGCAAAACTATTCTGTTGGTCACATCTAGAACATCTACTTTTGTTTGGTGTCTGTAAAAGCCACAAGAGTATAAAGGTTATTTTCTTTTATAGAACTTACATTTCTGTAATTGAGCCATGGCATAATTATTCTTGAAATATGCTTCAGTGCAGAAGATATTTGTAAGAAGCACCTGAGAAAATAGTAAAGCTCAGTTAAAAACTAGTAAATTACTTTCATCAACAAATCAATGCACTAAACATCCATTTAAACTTCTGTAATCTAGTTTTGTATTTTGATAAAGGAGCCAGGTGAACTAGTGCTTTACATTGCAAATTTAGCTGTTACTTTTTCCCCACAGCTCCAAGAGGGTCAGGCTTGGGATGATCCCCTTCACTCAAAATTGACTGGAAGACATTTTTGGTAGTAAGTCCATCTGGGGCTTTACACACCCAACATATGAAGTCTCAAGGCCCACAAAGACAGAAGTTAATCAGGGTTTGTCTTAACTGTAGAAAACGTACTTGCCCTGTCATGTAACTGTTAGCATGACATGTTAAATGAGCTACACTCACCTGCTGCTTGTCAAACTCACTTCATTGCCAATAAATTCACTGACAAGAGAGTGCTGTTATTTATTAATGATTGTATGGAAAGGGTTTGGGAAGAAGGTTTAAGAGCACATGCAAATTATTAATTCATAAATGTTTATGTATGTGTTAAAATGCACTACAACTTCGTTAAGGATTTATATCCTATCCCCGCAGCCTCTCCCATGACACTGACAGCACCAGGATGTTTCTGAGCTTGTGCAGGGTTCAGGGCAAGGGGAAAGTGGCTCCTTGAGGCAAAAGGGCCCACCAGAGCCCTAAAATTGCAGACAAGCTGAACACTGCAAGGGCAAGTGTGAGGCTGTATTTCCTCTGTTACACTCCTGGTGAGAACAGTAGCAGGTACTGCTGCAGGGAGCACAGCCCTGGCCCTGAAGGGCACTGACCTCATGGTCGTGGTTCCTCAGGCCGATGCTGATGGAGCGACTGGCTCTGGAGATGGTGGCTGTCATTGCATATAAATTAATAATTATATCTGCCACTCTCTTCAGGACCAGCTGCTCATCCACGATTGTCTAGAAGGGTAAAAATGTTTATTAGCTTGTAAATAATCAATTTAAAACTTTAACCCAACTTTTAACCAAACCAGGTTGCAGGGCCTGGTCTCACAGGTGTTCTCAGAACACAGCAGGTTAACTGTCACAAACTGAAAATCCAGGGCATGCCAAATTCAGTCTCTTCTATTTTAGTTACACCACTTTGTGTGGCACAATAGACTCACCTGCTCTACCACATGGATCAACACCATATGCTGGAAAACTGCTGGTTATAGCTTTGTGTTGTGCAAAGGAAGTCCTGGCTCTTGCCAGACACACCACTCTAGATTGTTGGGAGGCCAATTTGGTTGATGACAAACTATTCAGTAATGAAGCTTAAGAGGAAAAAATAGTAAGTTACCTTCCCAAACCTACTGAGCAGGCCTCTGACTGTACTTCCAAAATAATAAATGTTTTCTTCAAGTTTCTTGCCACTTTCCTGTAAAAGAGAAAATATAACAATTTGAGGAGTTTTCTAAGGGAAAAAAAAACTTGTCCCCTTAAAACAGGACACTCAGCTAAACAAGAAGCATGCTGTAGGTAGGCACCTCTGGACAGTAAAGGCTGCTGCAGGGCTGCCCAGCCCATAAACCAAAACCTTGGTGCCATGACCTGCTGCATGAGAAAGCAGCTGCTCTGCCCATGGGCCCCCAGGCTGATTGATAGTGGGTTTAGTAGCCAAGACATAAATTAGAATTCACAACTAGCAGAAAAATAACTTTTCTTTTTTAAGCCTGAAGTTTAGCAGAACAATGTTAAGAGGTCTGGAATCAAGTCTGAGTGCTCAAAATGATGGAACAATGTCCACCAAGCTGAACAACCAGCAGCCAATTCTACTGAAGAAAACACAATGGCTGACCCAAGACCTGTGCCCCAGCACAAGGATGAAGTTTTGCTCTCTATAAAAAGGGCACTTTTTGCTAAATGTGGTGTTTATTATCAACGTCTAGGAACTGACCTTTTGCACTGAATTCCCTTTTGAGGTGATCTTTCAGCATTTTACATCTTTTCTTCCCAGCTAAAGAGGAGAAACAGTTTCCCTATATACTAAAACGGGATTATAAAATGTTGATTGTTTTCAGAGGGGAAAAAAATCACTATTTAGTTGCAGCTCAGAATCCTGAAGCCCAACTAGTACTAGATTTTTCTCTTGGCAAGCACCAATTTTTAACATTCACCCCGTTTGCTGCTGAAAGCCAGACAACCACAATTCTTTCTCTATTAGATATGCATTCAAATGTTCTAACTTTTTCTTTTGGTATAGTCCTTATGCTTCTGCAAATAACAGTTTGAAAAATTCGTATGCAACATTTAGTTCTGCACAGCAACCCTCATTCTTACAGTAAGTGCTGCAGGTGAAAACCAAGATCATCTTGTGTGAATTCACCAGCAATGTCAAATTCTGGTATTAAGCAGAAAAAAATTACCAGTGTCATGCTTGGCTCTTATTAATTCATAACCACAACTAATTCATTGTGCTGGTTCTCATACTGTGAATGCAAATAAGTGAGACAGAAGAGTGCAGTAAAAAATCACTGTGTCCCAGCTTTTCACATCACTAACAAAGCACTGTAGGAAAAAACATACTTGTCTTTTTTTTTCTGTTAATAGAACACCCATCTTTGGTCATACCAATTATTTATTGATTCAGTAAGATCAAAGTGCACCATGAACCCCAGTCCCCTTACCTGGAGGCTGGGATGCACCACTCCATGATCCCCAACCAATCCATAATCCACTTTTCTGCCCATAGTGTCCCGCATTTTGTTGACAAACTCCCCCAGAGCCACGCCCACATTTCCTTTCTTGATCTCTCTGAAATATCAGATTGCAAACAGCAGCTGTTAAAAGGCCTTTCCTGCACTGCAAGAGAAGTTTCAGGATGTTCAGAGAACCATTTGAAATCCTAAATGCTTTATAAAAACACCTGCAGTGTGTCTATGAATCATAAAGACTTTGATCCATTTGACTATGAAGCCTGGAGAACAACTAATATGGCCTTAAAAATACACAACATGGTTCATATCCAGCTCCTCTCAAAAATACTGACAATAAATCCCAGAGACTGGTGTATGTACTCAGCATGGACAAACACACACAGCTCTCCTACCAATAAAATTTTCTTAACAGATCTTCTACAATTCTAATTACTGGAATTGTAACAGAATTTTACCCAAGCTGGAATGAAAAGATAAAATACAGAGAAAACATCCAACTGAAAGAAAAGACCCCTGGAACATCAAACTGTCTTTTATGCAGGTAATACATTCAAAAATACTGCAGGTTTTTTTTCCTCTTATCTAGAGTTAAAAAGTTATCAAATTCTATTTTTATTAAAACTTAGTAGCAATGAATAAGGACATACTTAATTTTGTCAGTTAAGATTTTGCCTGCATATTGCATACCCGTCAGAGCAATATACATTCGCAGAATTTCATTTGTGCCCTGTAAGAAACAGAATAGAAAGTAAGTCAGGATCAGGTACAAAGTATTTTTAGTATTCTGAAAAAAATCTAGATGTGCTGTGTATACCTTTTTTTTTTTTCTCCTCCATAAAACTACTTTAAATGTCTAGATAACTTGTGCTGTTCTTTTGCTTGAAATGATGTAAAATGCGTTTTGCTGCACACTCCATGGCTGGGAATCCAGCACGTCGCTGCTTTTTATACAGATGGCTGCAGACTGA
Source organism: Corythornis vintsioides (assembly GCA_025447755.1). Classification (NCBI taxonomy): domain Eukaryota; kingdom Metazoa; phylum Chordata; class Aves; order Coraciiformes; family Alcedinidae; genus Corythornis; species Corythornis vintsioides. The sequence goes on along the minus strand of JAOEGS010007300.1, from coordinate 14,270 downwards.
AGATCAACCACTGCAGGGTGGTCACTTGTGACAAGCATCCCGTGCCTCAATCAGTGTCAAAATGCAAAGCCTGGAATTTGGACTCTGGTGTACACATGTCACTGATAATCCAGCTTGGAAACAGAATGAATTCCATGGCCTATTTTTCTTATTAATTCCATTTTTTAAAAAATAAATGCATATAAGTAAGTTAATTAAACTTCTAAATGAATTTTTCATGAGTTTCCCTTCGTCACTTGTGAGATGCACACAAGAGGGAAGGTTACTCAAGTCTGGGCACTGACAGAGCAGCTTAGCCATCAATAAAAAATAATTTAGAAAATCCTATTTAAAACAGAAGTCTGTTTAAAAATTAAAATTTTACCCATACCTCTTACTGAATCCTATCAGTTAAAGTCAGATATATGAAAATAGAGATATATGAAAATACAAGCAGCTAAAAGGTTTCATAACATGCTCAATACAGAGCAAAAGGGTGAACTTGACTCCCCTAAGGCTCTTGCTTCAGCAGATGCAGTACTTTGAATTCATCCCAAGTTAGCAAATGCAATTACAACTATTTAATGAACTCAACAGATGAGTTACTTCTGTTGACTCAAAATAGTTTCAGGCTTTTATGTTCATTTAGAGTCCTGTGGTCTGTTCAAAACACCAAAAAACCCAAGCCAAGAACTCGCGTTGTTTTTCCTAGAAACAGCTGCATATTTTGTTGAAAACATCCAGATAAAGACTTTCAAAATTGTTTATCCACTACCTGTATAAATAAACTGTGGGTATACTACCATATATATGTACCAGTTTGGTTTTTTTTTTTTTTAGAGGTAAAGCTGGTGCCAGTCCCTACTGTGACAGGGGTGATACTTTCCTATAGTAAAATAAGATGCAGTGGCTTTTATAGACTAACCACAAAGGGTGAGGTACAGCAGGGTGTCACCCCTATGCCCCCAACACACGAGAGCAGTTCCTGAGTCTGTAACCCTTACAGACTCTGCACCTGAAGGAATTAAGGCCTGTTCAACTGAACACAGCTCAGTTCTCCAAACGTGAGCATGTGCACTTCAGGTTTGAGTAAGAACAGTGTCTTGCTACTTGCCTCAAAGATGAGGAGGATCCTGGTGTCCCTGAGGTAGCGCTCGTAGGGATAATCTTTCATGTAGCCCAGGCCGCCGAGGATCTGCAGCGCCTCGCTCACGCACGTCCACGCGCCTTCAGAGCTGAACACCTGCCAGGGAATGGGGAGTTCATCACCATGCAGCACATCCAAACCAAACTGCTCTACTCCTGTACCTGTGTGACACTGCTGGGATGTGCTGTCCTGCTCTTACAACAGTCCTGTTGAAAGCATGTCTGAAATAGTACCCTTACATAAGCTCAGGGTGGAGACTTCGGTCAAACTTAGTTTCTTTGCAATCCACAAAAAAAAGTCCTTACATAGAAATACTCCTGGGAGAGTGACAGCCACAGACTGAAACAGTTTGGCTGCAGCCCAGATTCACCAGTACATGTGTTCTTTTGAACCATCAAAAGGGGCTGAATGAGAGTTCTCCTCAAGGGTGCCTTCAAGACAGCCAACAAGCACCCAACCCTGTGCTGCAGGAACACCTTAAAGTCCTTACATTAAATGCTTTACATGCTTACACTCCACACAGAGGGCCTGGCTCAATATATATTTTGCAATCTATTCTGAGTTAAAGCCAGAACAGAAGGACCAAACCAGGTCTGCAGCTGGAGATACAGCTGAGTGTCTTTTTACTCCTGCTACTGTTTGAGGGCACATCACAACAAAGTTCAAGAGGACCATGATATTCCAAACCTGTTGTATGCAGTTTCTATTCCATATGGTGACAAAAGCCTGGATTTGAGGTAACCAATAGTACACAGGAAATAGAGAAAACAGTGATGTCTATTTTTTTCACCAACTGAGGTTTTTGTGTCACGTAGCTAAATGTAATACCTGTGCCACTCAGCAATTTGGAAAGCAGACTGAAAAACAGAAGATGTGTCCATTGGTATTAGCTTAAAGCTGAGGCAAGCCTTTCAGTAAAATTAATTACCTTGACCATGGCTGCCTCCACAGAGCAATCTGGAAAGCCTGGTCTGTCCATCATCCCTGCAGTGAGGTAAGCCATACTCTCCATTACATAAGCTTTCACAGCCATAACACAAAACTTCTCCTGTCAAATAGTAATGCAAAGAATCATACAGTAATTCAGATGCAAAACCCTCCTATCAAGTCTGAAACTTAAAAGCACAACTCCAGTGTTCATACATTTAACATATTATCAAATGCAAATCAATAAAACAATCATGAAAAGTCTAAAGAAAATATATCTTTATTCATTACATTTGTCATTCTAGCCAATTGTACAGACCAGTGAATAGAATTCTGTGCTAAGTTGACATAAATTTAATACCTATAGCAATTTCTTTAAACTAGTATAGCCAAAAGAGCCCCAACAATTCTGTAACAATCTCTGTCCTTGTACTCAGTCCCTACAAAGCACAGAGGTTTTGATTTTTATTACCTGAATTAATCCAAAGTCGCTCAGTTTCTTGTTGAATTGTTTCCTGGTACAAGCATACTCTGCTGTCATTTCTTAAAAAAACAAACAAACAAATCCAAGAAATCCATCTCAAAACACAACAGACCATTCCTGTTGAGTGACCTTCTATTGACTGGGACATTTCACCCTATCCCACAATAAACCCCGTGCTGCTTCAGAAGCAGCACTCTGGAAAAACACCCTCAGAATGGTTGTGTAGATCAAGTCTGGGAACAAAGTGCCAAAGGCTTTACAACAATCTGAGGTGTGTAGCTGTGCTCTTTGAGAAGGTACTTTTAGTACTGATTACTTTAGAGAGATTTCTATTACTGTCTTGGGTAACTACTGGTAGAAACCAAGTCTATTACTTGTTAATGTGTATAAGCCTTTAGTCAGCTGTTCAAGTGGAGGTTTTGTGAGAGCTTATACCTTCTAAAAGCAACAGTATCTAGACTATTCTCTTAGTAAGAACATTTTACCTCAGAAAAATTCCCCAGGCTTGCACTGACTGACAACACACCCAAATCAAGACTCAGCTTACTATTCTGAATCAACTGTGCTAGATACCTTATGCAGATCTGGTGTTTGGATGGCATCCAGCAATCCAGAACACCTAATTCACCCACCTATCAATTTTTTAATCATTCCAGCAGATGCGCTGCCCATGCTGAATCTTCCACTGTTCAGGATATTCATGGCAACCTGTGAAGAAAACAAACTGTTCTTAGGCAATGTTGCCACAAAACTTCTCCTTAGGCCATGATGGTTGCTGCTCTCTGGCTTCATGCTTAAGTGTTTTCCTTGATTTCATCTGTCACTGGAATATGCTTCCTGCCCTGTGACATCTGCCCTCACACTGGCCAGCACAGCATTCAGCATCCCAGCAGTAATGCTGCAAAGCTAGGCTTGTAAGGTGAACTACTACATCCAGTTTCATATCTGAAATATTTTTTAGTTACTGATGATCCAGTGACTTGGATCTCTTCAAATTATATTAAGGTAAAATGTAGATAAAAAGGTATTTATTTGCAACTAGACAACATTCAAAACTAGGCAGCGTTGCTAAAGTTTATCAGCTGAAGAACAATAAAAAAAGGTCTCCTTCAGGCTTTTAAGAACCATCAGCAGTTATTCTTTTCTGCCTACCTTAAATCCCCCTCCGACTTCTCCAATCACATTCTCTATAGGCACTTTGGTGTTTTCAAAATGTACTTCACAGGCTGAAACACAGAGGTAACAGCTGCTGAAATATGTTGAAATATTTAAAAGACATTCTGGAACATAATTCACTCTTTCTGTAGCAAAAACTTCTCCTAATGCACTCTTTATGACAGAATCACATATGCTTTGCCCAAGTTAGCATTTGGGCAAAGACTGCAGTTGACACCAATTACTGGTGTAAAATATTCAAAGCATAACTAACAAACATTGTTCAAACAGAGAACTGTAGTTTTGACTCTATTTTAAGAAGCTGATAGAGCAGTCAAGTCCAAATGATGGTGAAAAATTATAATCACCAGTGGGCTTCAGAAGACAACTTCTAGTTTAAAGCTACTTGGTTACTGAATCTACAGAGTAATTCCTTTCACTGCATAGTTAAGGAGTTTCACATATCCAGAAAAAAATTATACAATATGGATTTCTTACTTCAGACCCTGATTAGGAAGGACTTGTAGGAAAAGCCAGGTGAAGAAACATGAACCTTAATGCTGGTATATGCAATAGATACGATTTGCCTCTGAATTCAGATGGTCTAAACAAAATCAAACATTGAAATCTTAAAACCATTTCTTTTAACAATTTAAAATGAGTCTTACTATTGGATCCTCGGATGCCTAACTTGTCCTCAGGCTTCCCGTGAGTGACGCCCCCAAAATCCCGCTCTACGATGAAGGCAGTAATTTTGTCCTTCACTTGCCCATCTTTATCAACGACCTCTGTCCTGGCAAATACTGTGAAGATATTAGCAATGCCACCGTTTGATATCCAAACCTGTTTTGAGAGAAGACAGACATCCAGGAAATTAATTAGTTCTGATTTTGTGAGCACTGTCCTGAAGCATTTCATAATGGGACTCCAGACTGAAGCAGCCCAGTTCCCTCAGTCTCTCCTCAGAGGGCATTAAGGGCTCGAGAGTGGCACTGCATCATCCTTCTTACCAACAGTTCAGTGACTGCCATTCCCTGCACAGGGGGCTTGTCACAGCATCACAGAATGGCAGGGGCTCGAAGGGACCTCAAAAGATCATCTCATCCAGCCCCCCTGCCAGAGCAGGATCACCTAGACCAGATCACACAGGAACGTGTCCAGGCGAGTTTTGAATGTCTCCAGAAAGGGAGATTCTACAACCCCCCTGGGCAGCCTGTTCCCAGTGTTCCATCCCTCTCCTGTCATAAAGTTTCTCCTTATATTTATTTACATGGAGCCTCCTGTGTTCCAGCTGCACCTGTTCCCCCTTGTCCTATCACTGGACATCACTGAGCAGAGCCTGGCTCCATTGTCCTGACACTCACCTTTACATATCTATAAACATTAATGAGCTCACCCCTCAGTCTCCTCCAAGCTAAAGAGCCCCAGCTCCCTCAGCCTTTCCTCAGTAGGGACATGTTCCCCTTGGCCTAGAACAACATGGGCTGTCTTTCTGACATGGTTGTTCTTCACTAGCTTTGAAACCTCAGCTTTCTTCCTCAGCCAAAGCTGAGGCTGCAGGGCTGTGGAAGACTCAGGTGCTTTCCAGAGTCAGTCACAAAGCCAGCTGCATTCCAGCCTGTGGGCAGGTACCTTGGAGCCATTTAACAAGAAGTGCTTCCCATCTTCACTGAGGGTTGCTCTTGTCTGGATGGACGCAGCATCACTTCCACTAAAAGTCAAACAAGATACGAATGTTTAAACACATAGACATGCTTTTTTTTAAAAAAAATACATCTTTTTCTTCTTCCCATCCTTTAAAGAGCAAAGAAAATAAGTGGAGGGGGAAAGAAGTAGGGGGAAGAAAACAAAAAGTTTCAATTCTGTGGTTATAAATTTCTGCCCTCTCTTGAATCATCACCTTCTTGTGTAACGTGGCTGCCCAGAAGTTTCCCCTTCAAAGAACCTTCCTCTTCCACAAATTAAAATGCCACAACAGCTCACTTGGGGTCTTCAGCTGAAAAGAGCTGTTAAGCTCTTGAAATAGCCAGATCTCAGCTGGTGTTTTAACAGGGTTAGATTTCTAACTCAGAAAATCAGTTCTAAACACAATTACTTATGTGCACTAGACCTGAGGTCTCTGAGAGGGCTGGAGTTACAAGTTCCTATACTGGCAACCTGTTTAAATGAGACAGGAGTAACTCATAGAGGGGACATAACCCAACCTAGGACTCTGGAATAATCCCTGGTTGGGAGGTTTCTGTGTCACAGCACCATGAAAATATGCAAGTAAATCAAGCACTCATTCAAGTCACTCTAGTGACCAGGATTCAGAGAAGGTGGTTTCAAACTATAGATCTTTATATGCAAGATTCTACTTCAGGCATTCACCTGGGCTCAGTCCTGCCATCAGTTTCCTTCACCTCTGCCTTGCAGTTAAGAAAACTTGACCTCTTCTGCAATAACAGAATTTGCAACATCAGCAACAGTCAATGAATAAACTCCATAAATACAACTTCATCTTTGAAATGAAGCTGCTGCTGCAAAGATGCCTTTTCTAAACTCTAAGGAAAGACCAGCATTTCTTCCTATTATTTTTAGTAGGCTTTAATAATTTGGGAAGAGAGCTGAAAGCATCCAGAAGAGTCACAGCACGTTCTCTCTAACACAGCCCACAGTATCCTTGCAATGCATACTCAGTAATGCCAGAAACTAAGTGCTCAAGTTTTCTGGACAGGACCAATGTTTACTGATTTAATGGCAGTTCTATAAGCAGCTCACTGGGGTGAGTTACATGATTTCAAAAGGACCTTTACAAAAAAGATTGAAAAAGAAAAAAAAGGTAAAAATACCTATATACTGAAGCCATAAGCACGAAATAATAATGATTTAATATATTAACCAGTCACTGTAGTAAATATGAAGGAAAGAAAACTAATTTTGGTGCTTTCTGAAGCTTTTCTGATTACAACACAGTACCTTCCAGGCTCAGTCAGACAAAAGGCTGCAATGTGCTCCCCAGAAGCCAGCCTAGGCAGATACTTTGCTTTCTGTTCATCAGTGCCAGCAATGAGGATTCCCTAAATAAAGAATTAATAGAAAACTTTTCAGCATCAATCTGTGTAAAAAGAAATTAAGCTGGCAAGCTTCACCGAGTTCAGGAAGCTTAATTTGCAAATGTAATGGCATAACAAGAGTTGATTTAATGAACAATGGACATTATTATTTCTTACACATTAAAATATGTCACTTATCATCATCCAGTTGTTCCAATGCCCACAGGAAATGGCTTATTGTTAAGACAGCCTTCTAGGGTTGGTTTAACTGTATTCATGCTCTAAGTGAAGACTTAACTGTGGCTCTGAAAGTCACTGAGATAATCCTTCCTTTATAATTTCCCATACCTTCATTACTATCACTATAATTTTAACAACTTCAAAAACAGCAATTTTCCAAGTTCTTAATCAGAGAACAGAACACATGATTTGCTTAGGTTCCAAATTATTTCATTACATAGGAATTCAACAACTTTTTGAGTGTGCTTAATTTTAATTATATTTTACATTTATTTTTTGTACTGCAGGTTTCTTGTAAGGGGCAAAATAAATACAAAAATACAGGCTGAGGCTAAATAATGTATGATTAAATAGCTAGGACAGTTACTCAACATAAGAATTAACTCCAACTGACCCAAACTGGCCAGAGCAGGAGAGTAACAGCAGTTGTGTCTTATGATATATGTCTCTAATATTAGACTGCTCTAAGACTCAGCTCAGCCCACAAGCCCTGCTCTACAGATGGCAACATTTTAAGTAAGGTGAGAAAAAAAAGCCTATATTTAACCAGCATTGTCTGCTCAATTCCATCAAGGACTTTGTCTAGTTATAATGAACTTACTGTTCTTTCAAGCTACCATCCATCCACCATTGAAATATTACTTTATACAGAGGCCAAGTTTAAAACTCACTCACTTGCTGCAGCACACTGGTTGTGGGTTTTTCTTCTCTTGCCCCCAGTATGCAGCCTCATTCAGCTAGAAAAAGCAGTGCCCTTCTGAGTTCTCTGCACAGCTGCTGCTGTCCACCCAGACAGCTTCAGAGTCCCTGCTATTTTATTTCAATATTTATTCTAGCTACTTGTTACTGTTTGCTCAATTTGGAAAACTTGGCATCATTTAAGATACTTTTTTAAGGTTTGTTATTTTAATGTTCCCAGGACTGGTGTTTTCCTGTGCACCTTATCCTCATTCTTTGTGCTGCACGAGAGCCTTACAGCGAGGCGCCGGGATCACAACCAACCAACCCGATGGCAGAACCTTCCACCTGATGCACAAGCAATCCTTTGTTACACCCACAGTGAAGTGAACTGCACCTCCCCTTTCCTCCCCAGGTGGTGTGCAAGGCCTTGGCACAGAAGAGTTACCTTGAGGCCAATAGCCTGGTGAGCTGCCAGGGTGACTGCGATAGACCCGTCTAAGGAGGTGATCTCTCCCAGCCGCGCGTACATGGTGTTGGACAGCCCGAGACCACCTGCAGCAAACAACACCTTTGAGTCTGACTAGATGCCTTACCATTTCACCTTCCCCTTCCCCCAGAAACATCCCTTTCAAGTTCAAAACCATCAAGAATGTATCACAGTTAACTGGAGAGCGTCCCAGCTTAGACTAGGCAGAGCATGTCCACAAACAAGAGCCACACTGCTGCAGCTGGGCCAGAAGGCACTCTGAAAACTAACTTTTTTTGATAAGCAGGAGTTGTGCTGGGTTTAGTTCTATCCAGCAAGCAGATGTGTTTGAGCACATGCACAGAGCAAACAGCACAATCCATGTGACTACAGTGTGAAGATGGTAAAACATTTGGAATAAAAACTGCTCTGGGATGAACTTCTGTGCTTACTGGGTGATTTTTTTGTCCCCCTGTGACATTTCCATGTTCCATTACAAAGCCAGACATCTAACCCATAGGCAGCTTTTCAGCTGCCCAGCTTCAAAGCAGCAGCAGAGGGAGCAGTGCTGGAGAGCCCCAGGAGGGGGCTGGGTTGGTACCATACCCAGTGCCAGCCAGGCTGTCCCCAGCTCCTCTGCCAATGGGGTGGAACGTGTCCCAGACAGCAAACAGACACAACCCAGCTCCCCAGCAGACTCCCAAACTGGTACTAAAGGATAACAAACAACACTTCAAAAATGTCCTTCATCAAAAAATGTAACTAAATCAAGATATAATGATGCCAGCACAACCTTTTTTGGAAGAAATTTGTGATGTGCTACTGCAAATGCAGAGACTACTCGTAAAAGAGCCTGAAAAGAAGTAGGGCAAATCAAAGCTGCATCTGTATGAGTCTGATGCTTAAGAATATGATGTCATCAGGACTAGAAGTCCTGCTCCCTGCAATTTAAGAGTATTTTATATATTACTGCTGAATAAGCAGCTCTACCTAATGAAAATAATCTTTTGTCCAGGTTAATAATGGTAGACTCAGGACAGTGGTGTAGGTCAGGACACAAATGCCTGATTTCAGCAGGTATCTGGATGCTCCTGCTGTTTCATGTACACCAAAGAGTCTCCAAACACAAGTCTCCCCAACACCATTAAACCACATCACTGCCTCTGACACCCTTCTTCAGAGTGAGCTGACATCAACTGGAACTCACACTCCTCCTCTCTATACATTCTTACTTCTTTGCCCTTTTCTAAGCAGTGCTGGGTTTGGGATTCAGCTGGAGGCTACTGGTGACCTGTGCAGTAACTCTAGTGATGCCCACGTTGGAGAGCTCCATCACTCCATGATGGCCATGAGCTTCATTCTTCCCATTAAAGCTCTCAGCATTCATGCTTCTGGCAAAGGAGCCACTACTGCAAACTGCTATGAAAACCACCAGGCAATGCACCAAGTACTGGGTCTGTGCCACTGCAGAGCTTAACACAAGTGCCACCAATGAAAACACCACAGGCTTACAGAAAATGAGAAATAACCTCATTAGAAGCATATTATTTATGATGCAGAAAAAAAACCAGGAGCTTCCTTACAGCCAGGTGATTGATTTCCAATTTCTGGTTTTTATCCAGTGTACATGTTTACAAGATAGCAGCACTATGACTTTCTAAATGGATTGCAACTTTTTACAAACTGGAAACTGAGATTATTATTTCACAAACTTCAGAACAATAAAAGAACAAAACATTTTATTAAAGTATGATTTTGAAGCCAACTACTGTGAGGCTCTCTCTAAAGAAAAAAAAAAAAAAAAAAAAAAAGGAGAGCAGGAAACTTATTTCTAGTTAATCAAAAGTAAATTATGATTCCAAAGCTCTTTTTGTACCTTACTCTGCCTAGTTCTGAATACCCATGAAACATATTTAATACCACTTCTAATGCATTTCAAGGGCAGCAATTAACAATTACTCAAAGTCACATCATGTTACAGTACATGCCAGTTATCCAATATATTTTAATGACTTTGTTTATAAGCACTTTATTTGAAGAATTTAAATCAGTGCAGCAAGATGTTTGTTGCCTCAAACAAAAACAAGGTGCAAACAAAAATGTTATGAAAACTAGGATATTACTTTAAAACTGAGTAAATACTGAGGTATGTCTCAGGCTTTGTATAGTATTAAGGCAATGACTGAAGAAAAGATTGATTCATGCTATTCTCTTCAAAAACGAAATATCTTCCCCACTGAAACTCTCTTCTGAAGATGGTCACAGTTTTGTCTTCCCCCAAGTTGTTCTTTTCAAAGTCTCCTTTTATAATAGAAAATGGACAATGCAATGGATTTTATTTCTTTATAATTTTAATAATTAGATCAACACATATTTTATGCATAAAGATTAAGATCAACACTTTCTTGAAAATTCCTTTGCAAGCTCAAGGGTCAATCCACTGAGGAACAAATGTCTCTGATCTCAACTAGCACTGTAATCTCCTTTAAGACATAAACTCTTTGTTCAATATTGCATAAGAAAGGTTTTATGAAAAAGCTGTATTAGTTAAAATAAACATTACACCTTTCCACTTCTATATGGTCCAACATTCTTATCTGCCAACAAAAGGTGACAGCACTGATAGATCAGTTCCACAAGACACTGTGGTTTGGACCCAGTGGAATTGTAGGAACCAGCAGCAAGAACTACAAGTCTCACAGATTAACAGGTACTGCGGGCAGCAACCAGAACAGATGGAACTGACAGCATCTAAAATGAGTTCTCTAACTTAGGTGCCCAAGGCAAGACTATGTGGAGCTCACTACACAGCCAACACCACTCTTGCTTGGTGCCCACATCTCTTTATTAACCACAGGAGGAAGCCTCAGCGCCTCATTTGGATATCCGAGTCCCAGCCACACATGGAAAAGTACAGACACATTTTGCAAGCCCCAAAAATGCATTATTTACTAGAGAAAAACAGGTTATTCTTTTGTGATCATTTACTCACCATATTCCTCTGGAATCTGCATGCCAAAGAGACCCAAGTCCTTTAGTCCTTGTAACGTTTCAGGCGGGATTTTTGCATCTCGATCGATGCTCTTGGAGTCCACTACAAACACAAAAGGTTTTTATGTAAAACTCTGTTTCTTAGTGCAGAAAAAAGTCTCTCTGAGACTGCAGTGTTCTTGAATCAGAGCTGAGGTCACTGTGTGCTCTGGGTTAGGAGCAGTGTGATCACCTGCCTCGCAGTCTGAGAGCCAGAAACAAGGACTTTTAGCCTTCTGGTGACATCCACATGCACAGGTTCTAAGCACTGCAGTGTGAAGTCCCAATTCTAGTTTTGGACAGCACTGGTCCATTTCAATAGTCCACCTCACTGCACCATCAAAGTCAAATACAGAACTGACTGGAAGGTCCCAGAGAATACCAACTGTGGCTGTAAAGTCACAACATATCCAGGAAAACTACTTGGAAGTGGGAAAAATCTGGGGTTTATAGCATATTCTCAAACACTGCTATGTGTACAGGTTGTGCTTGTGTTTCTTAAGAGATTCCATGACTGGAATAACCAAAGTATTTCCAAGATTCTTCTATCTGAACTGTCTAGGTCATGGTTTGGATTTTTCTTTATTAGGAAAAAGAAAGTACTGAGTTAATTAGAAAAATCTTGTTCATGTTCTTGGTGGATTACAAGAGCTGTTCTGTACTGGGACAGTGAAAATAAAACAAGAATTGTTTATTATTTATTGAATTACTTTACTGTGCAGCTCAGGAAGTTCCACAAACATTCTTTCCCAAAAGTACACAGAATAAGTCACTCTGCAAAAGCAATGGTGTTCCCTAAAGAAACCTGAATGACACTCTAACTTCTATGTGAAATATAATAGAGGGAGACAACTAAATGCTCTGATGCTTGTCTATGAGAAGCTCTGCAGAAAGAAAAAGTTTATAAAATGAATTTTCATTCCCCAGGTTCATTTTTCATAGTATGTATGTATTTGTGGTATGCCAAAGCTGTTTTGGGGAGAGAAAGGTGCTTTTTTACCTCTTACTCCACTATGCCCATACAGACCTATCTGTGGTGGCTGAACATTGTAAAGCTTCAAAGTGACTGCTGAGATGAATTTCCTTACCCAGTGCCAATTATATCAAGTTTCTTACCATTTCAGGCTCCTCTCCTAACCTATTTTTAACAGGCTTCTAAGTTACCCTGAATACCAAACCAGAAATAGTTGTGAATGCAAACAAAGACGAGCAACTTCCTTCCACCTTCAGTTAAGACACTTATCTGACATTTTTATTCCTCCCTTAAATATTAGGGTTTTTTACTCAATACATGGTGTTCCCTAAAAAAGTAAAAAAAATTAAGAAAAAGTAATCTGCATAAAATCCTAATTTACTGTCAGTGAGCAACATGACAATCTTCTAGTTAGAATTACCTGGACCTCAAATTGTGACCTGTGACACAATCTTCAAACTCCTGCAGTGCTGGGCAATGCAGACCTAGTACCTGTGGCAGTGGGAAATCTCAGATCATACTGTCTAACTGTCTCAGGAATCAATGGCTGTAAAAAAATATTTTCTACACTTGCTCTAGAATTGGCTTCTTTATTGCACGAGTAACAGCAGACACATCCTGCAACCCTATCTGGAATGTATGTGGCTAAGGTGCAATTCCCAAACAGCATCACTATTCATGCTGAAAAAGCATAAATGCTTTCCATTTTCCACAGCTTCTCAATGAGCCATCATTCATTAATAGCTCTGATTTGGTTTTAGTACAATAGGAGAGCTAAAAAAGTTTCAGAAAAAACCCCACAGTATATGAGCCAATTTAACCAATTTCAAGTTCTACCTCTATCCCAGAATTCTGGTATTTCCTGCTTTTTTTTCCTATTTTTGTTTGGTTTGAAGAATTTACATCTTCTCATCAGCATCCAAATACTCCAGATAAAACAGCCATAAAAGATCGTGCCTACAAAACCAGCAGCACTACATGGCTAGTAATAAATGCATAAAGTAAATAATTTAAGTATAATTCCCCTGTTCAATTGCTATAGTTAAGTCATTTTGTAATCATTAAATAAAGAAGAAACTAAGAATACCTTCTTCATTGAAGAACTTTTCTACAGGTCCCACAAACTGGTTGATCTCCTCTAGTTCTTCATTGGTAATTTCTGGATAAGGGAAAACTTCTTCCTAAAATAAAAGGCAATCTGTAATTTTTTTTTTTTTAAGCATGAATCGTGCAATAATTAAAAATAAATAAATAATCCAGAACATAGGTGTTTCAAATACTAGACTGGAAAAAAAAAAAAAAAAAGAAAATTAAGAATTGTGGAAAGTGTTCAGAAACAGCTTATCCAGTGAAATCCACAGGGGTCAACTTTACTACATACCAAAACCAAACCAGAATGTTTTTTAGTTTATTAGTTATTTAGTTTATTAGTGAAACACAAAGACTTCAACAACTATGAGGATGCAAAAAATCCTTCAACAATGACCAGTGTTGTCAACAAAACCCCATTTTAGGATTAAAAAAAAATACTAAGTTTATTTTAATTTGTCTCAGAATCAATTTGCTGCTATAATGTCTTTAAAGCTCAGCCCATAAGCACCGTCCCTTGGAAACAGGGAGCACATTCCACTTGTAAAATGTCATGAGCACAAAGGTGAGTGAGTTCATACTGTTCCTTATCATCACCCTGGTATTTTGGTCATATATTGCAAGTAGTATGACCTGACTTGGCTTGAATAAATAAGTAATAACAATCAACTAACCAAACCCAACTAATAAAAAAGGCAACTAACACAAGAAGTGAAAGACTACATGAGATGTAGCATCATGTTTTCCCCTTTTAAACAGCTTATCTCTCCCCAGACAAAATTGTTCATGATGGTCTGAAGAATCATGTCAACTCCAAAAATCCAGCATCTAAGAACTATTACAGTTTTTCAGAAACCCTTTGTATTGAAATTTGAGAGGAAAAAAGGCAGACAAATATGAAGAGGAGTTTAATGGACAGGCTGGACAGCTAGGCAGGGAGAAATGTAATGTAATTGAACAAGAGCAAGTGCAGAGTCCTTCACAGGAGGAGGAACAACCCCATGTATCAGTACAGGCTGGGGGCTGATGTATTAGAGAGCAGCTCTGGAGAAAGAGACCTGGGG
>JAOEGS010007297.1:12286-33003 GCA_025447755.1 Corythornis vintsioides | reverse complement strand
GGGAGGCAGCAGGGGGAGCACACACATGGGGATGGAAGGACTGCAATATGTGAACACCATTAAGAATTACCCGTTTTTTAATAAACAATAAAAGATAATATTGCCAAGACTTCCTTATGCAAAATAGACTACCTTTTAGGTGCAGGATCACCCTGATGAATTTCACTCCATAAGGCAATACTCTGCAAATGGGTGAGAGCTTGAAAATAGAACTTTGGATGAAAGACTTTCCTCAACTATATTAGAGTCCCCACTGAAAAGCTTTCCTGTCACAGCTCATCTCATTAATCTAGTACATACACTGCGTTATTTTTTTTTCTCTTGCTGTGCAAGACTGATGTGATACTATCTTTTCTGGTGATTTAACAAAGCAATTGTGAAATTATTTTTCAATCACTAAATGGTCAATTTCAGTTTTCTGTTGTACTAGGAAAGCAATGTCTAGTTATTACATTGACTTTCAGCAAGGGGAGAAAAAGTGGAATTAGTTGCAATACTAATTTATTGTTTTGTAAAAAACTAGAGATTTCTTTTTCCTTTTCCATATAAGAATAAACTATTTTCACATCAGGGGACAATGGAGGAGGTGAGTTGAGCAGCTACACAGCAGTTGGAAGATTGTTCTCTATACAGTCAAGGACTGTCCACTGACAGATCATGACATTCTATTAAAAATTATAATAATAATTAAAATATATTATATTATTTTGTCTTTTTGAGACTTAAGCCAGGATTAATTTCTGGTTTAAGCCTAACCTAGCTTGACCCAAGTTGCATCAAAGCATTTCTGTGTGACTTCTCACATAGAACTTCCTATATTTTGCTACAGTTGGATTTTGGGTTGCGCAGCCAATGCTGATTAAGAAGTCCCAGTTTCTTTTATTACTTATATTGTTGACTAGAAAATTTACAAATTCTAAGTTCTGAGCATTTTATTTCTAGAAAACAAAATCTGATCTTCCAATAGTAGTAGAAAAGGGCTATTTTGGATTGAAAATATTTGCTACAGAGCCTGTTTTGCCTGCAAAATGGGAAGCAGAGCAAGGCAATGACAGTGCTTATGCACAGCAAGAAGAGTTGAGAGGCAACCAAGAGCTTTTCAAACTCACTTGTTCGGTTGACAATTCTTTTAGCAAATGATGCAGCTGTACAGATTTTTAAGGGGGAAAGATGATGTATCAAAAAAAGGTCAATGAGGACTGTAACCAACTGCTGAGTCTTATTCAGGGATAAACAAGGAGATATTGATTCTTTGAGGGAAAATAACACTCTCATTTGATTACAGTGTTGCAAAAGTTTCCTTATAATGTTTACTGAGATCCAGGATCAAAACCTTATTATTTTCCATAGTTTATTTTTGTTCCAGGATTTTTGAAACGTCTTCTAAAAAGGACCCCCTCTAGCTACAGCTTTCTTCACATTTGAAGCCAGCTTAGTGATAAAAAAAAAAAAAAAAAAAAAAAAAAAAAGAAAAAATAATGCTTTCTGCAAGGAAATATGACACAAATTTCCATAATGAATAAAAATTATTATAAGTTAGGTTTCCTTATATTCAGGTTTTCTTTTCTGACCTTAAAGGAAAGTACATGACAGCTGACCCAAAGCTCCCTCTGGGAAATGGGACATCACTTGTATAGCGTAAGTGCTTTGACACAGGACTTCTGAAGACAGTACCAGCTAAAAATCATAGAACTGTCTATTTCCTTCCTCCTCCCAGTCGCATGGCTGAAATCTCACCAGATGGAATTTTCCTAGTTTTCCCTGTGAAAGCTGTGGCATCTGGTGGAATTTAGATGTCTCATGGGATAGGTGCAATGTAAAGTTATCAGATTGGTTCTGACAGACATTCATTAGCTCCCTCTTCTCTGTATCCTCCAGGGACCCACTTCATTCAGCAGTGGCCCCCTATTTTCCCAGTATTCCTTTTGCTCCTGATGTACTTGAAGAAGCTCTTCTACTTGTCTTTTACATTATTTGCTAGATTTAATTCCAAGAGGACCTTGGCCTTCCTCACTGCATCTCTATGTACTCTGGCAACATCCCCATATTCCTTCCAAATAGACATTCCCTTTTTCCACATACTGTAAACTTCTTCCATTTGAATTTTTTTTCCAGAAGCTACTTACTCATTCAACATCTCTTTGAATCTGGAGTCCATTATTTCTGAGGTGAAAAGGATAGATGGGATTTAATCTACAAATGAACATTTAAGGATGTTTTGTTTCACTGGGAAAACATGGAATTTGTGTGACTAAAGCCACTATACAAATAGTGATGGTATGAAGGTAATCTTTTTTTTTTTTCTGGGATCACTTTTAAGCTACTTGATTTCCCATCCCAGCATTGCTAAAGAAGCAGACAGCATGTGGGGAGCAGTGAATGGGGATGCAGTCAGAGGTTGGCCTGGTCCCCAGAGGCTGTGCAGCAGTGAAGTACTGCACCACCTCCATCTCCACAGGAGGACACAAGAACAGAGACAGTGCCCAAAGTCTCCCTTTTTCCTTTACTCATCATGTCTTTTAAGTTCCCTTGGGTATCTCCCACGAAGGAATACACCCATTGTAAAAAATCTTCTGAAAATTTCCACCTAAAACTTCCTAAATTAGAGCCTTTAGAATTACTTTGTTGAGGAAATAACTGCTGAGCTATGTTAGGTTCAAGGTGAAGAAATTAATGCATCCTACACATCGTTATACTTGGACTCAGCTTCCCTGGTGATTACTGTAACTGGGAATATATTAAAAACTTAGCCTTAGTACTTCTATACTCCCATGTATTCTGACCTTCAATCAGAATTTCAGACATAATTAAATGCTTCATAAAAACAATTCAAATATTATCTTTAGCCTCAGCTTGGGGCTCTACCAGTTATTTGGTGATCCCACAAGGGAAGAATCACTTTCTGAAAGTGACTTTACCAGGGTGATTTTATGACTAGCCAAAACTGGGGAATGCAGAGACAGACCATGTATCAGGAAGAAAAAAAGTCACTGCCATCAAATCCCTCACAACGTTACTGCTAGACTCAGCTTGTTATAACCTCCATATGCTGTTGTGTAAAAGCTGAATATAAAAAAAATCTAGCTAATGATGTTCCACCATATTCACAGTCACTTTAATTCCATTTTCACATTACAAAATTTGTATATTGCTCAAGCCTGATTTAACAAAAAAAGACTCTGAGGTCATGAAGCAGAGGAAGCAGTACCTGAATAAATGCTCTTCCATAAAACACTATAAGAGATTTATAGATATTTTTCCAAACTTCTGCCTTAACCACTGGAAATCTCATTTGAAGCATTTTGTCTTTGTGTCTTTGTCCATCTTAAAGCTCACACAGAAGTCAATACACCATCATGCCAAGAGCAGATCAACATGTGTCCAGTCTGTCAAGCCTGTCAAGTTCTTCACTTAGTTTTACTGCTGCAGCAATTGAGTCAACATGTGAAAACAGTGGGAGCAGGAGCTTGTTCATGTATGAGCTAGATGACAATGCTCTTTAACTTAAAGCCAGCTAGTCCTCAAGAATCCTTTCTTGGTTCCTATGGGCAGTGAGCTTACATTCTTGGTGTCTGTTCTTGTCTTTGTTACAGAAAATGAAAAAGAATAATTAAATAAAATACTCATCAGGTCCAACAGGCTCTCCGTAGAGTAAAACTGTGATTTAATTACTTTTTCAAACCTGTGTTACAGCCAGGATTCCACCCAGTTTCCCAGCTTGGTTAGCCTTTCCCAGAAAAGGGAGAAAATGCTGTTTTCAGAGACTCACCAGATACAAAAGAGTGGAAGTTTTTAAAGTCACAAGTGCCTTCAATTAAGATGCAAGCTCTAGACGAAATGTCTGGTTATAAAAAGATATATTTACATATATTTTAATGGCATTTAAAATAATTAAAATGAGAGCACTCACTTATTCAATCAGACTCTAATTTGAGTACATGCATATTTTGTGAAAATAGTTTAAATTTTTTTATTTTTTACCAATAGATGGTGCTAGCAATTTCTGCATTTAATGAAATATCTGCACACATTTTACTCAGCTCAGGCCCATAATAATCTTCTGGAATGGATAGAAACAGTCTATCCATGTGCCAATTAAAGTAGAAAATGCCAGCTCATGGGTACTCAACATTTTCCATACTGAAAAGGCAATCAGAGCAGCAAAAAGCAAAAAGTAACTACCCACTACAGAATAGATACAGTATGCAAATCAAAAAGATGCTGTTCTCACTCCTCCAATGTATTTTCAATATTTCTGGAATAGTCACATGATATTTTGCAGTCATTAAGTTGCATCCTTTTATCAAAGAGGATACTGCATCAGTCAGATTAGCTCCTTCATCAGTCTTCTCCAGAGCACAACAAAATCTTAATGTTTAAGCCAAAATCCAGCCAAGATTTTGCGTGCATGCCTCCCTTGAAGCACTAGGAACAGTCCCCCTCAAAGTCAACCAGGATCTTCACAGCATGTGAAGTTAAGCAAGTCTCTGGCAGCCTGTGAATTTGGAGTTATAAAGAGTGTATGGTACTGACTGTAGTGGCTCTCCATGGAAGTGAACAATGTCTTTTGCAGCCATTGGGAGGATGCATCCAGCATGGAGCACATTTTTATAACATCCCACCCGCCCTAGGATCTAGAAAGATCAGATTCAAAATTCCCTGTTGTGTCAGTTCTGTGGATCTGTTTTGTATGTGTTCAGATAAAGTATTTTTAAGGTCACTGCAAGTGCAGTTCAATAACAGAACAAATTAAGAATAGGTAGAAACAACCTTGTTCTCTGCATTTTCAATTTCCTCTAAGAGCTTTGGCATCTCTAGAAAAATCCCAAAGAATGTTTCCAATATATTACTGTCTTTGGCTGTATTTTTCTTACAGACATTCTCAAAATATTTGGAGGAAACTAAAACATCACCACTCTTCAGAGGAAAGATGTGATCCTCTTCTCTCCAGCTCATTTCCACATGCACTACACTCTTCAGTCTGAACTGGCTCTACACGACATGGACATAAACCCCCTGGAATAATGGATTTTCACAAGGAGGTTGCAGCTTAGAAACCTTGAGCTACTAGGGATTTGGTTATCTGCAATTTCCTTCTATGACCTTCATTGTTTTGGAATTGTAGACTTCCATAATTGATGTGTGTGCATTGAATGTATAAAATGTGTTATATATTATTATATATTGCTATTGCATATGTTATATATATATATTTTATATATATATATATTTGACTATATTATAATATATATTTTTATTTAGGAAGAAGCTCTGTATATGAGGGTGGTGAGACACTGGAAGGCGTTTCCCAAACCTGTGAGAGAAGATGATGCTCTGGAAAAAGGTTCATTCCCTGTTCTTGTGCTTGTTTAAGAACATCTTAATCTTCTTTCAGTGAAGGTATGACTCCTTAATAGAATACAAATATTTATCCTTCAACTTGAACCTTGCTACCTTTTCTCACTGAACTGCAAACATCAAAGTGTCTCTCCTGTGCAGTAACATCATCGCTGGCACTTGGCAGAGGAACCTCACACAATGCTAACTGAAATTACCCTAAATTGCATGGTGATTCAGCACTGAACAAAATTAATGCCTAAACACTGAAAATGAAAAAACAGGTCTCTCATGAGTAGTATCTACAGTCAGATCCTTCATTGCGGAACAAACTACCAACAGTATGGCAGCTCTGTAAAACAGAAGGTATCAAAGATCAAAACAATGGAATATAGGTGTTTGCTAAACACTGGCTTCTGTATGTTGAACTGCAGGTTACAATGTAGTCATTATTATAAACAATTCTGACATCCAAAAAAATAAACCCAGTGAATTAACAAATTCTGACTCATCTTCAAAAAACATAAGCAAGGATTAGGAAGAAATATTCACACTGGATAATTGATACCATACTTGCTTAGTAGAAGTTTCTTTCCTGAAACACCTTTTGGTGTCCTATTGAAATGGTGAGTCAGAAGGATTACATGGACCACAGGTCTCATCCTGCACAGCCATTTCAAATATTATAAAAGTATAATACACAGTACACATTCTCAAGAGGTATCAGAAAATGGGAAGTTCACAGAAACCTCAGGATTTGGGCATCTCAATTTAGCTCACAGTAAATGGAGCCAACAACAGCAGCTTTTCAGTCCCATAGAGATGTATGGCAAGTGAGGACAGTAAAACTTCCTACCACTGAATCAGTGCCAACAGCCCAGAGACTTCATCAGTGTGCAATCAATCATTCTGCAGGGCAGATCATGGCAGCTGTAACCCAACTACTTACCCCTTTAGTAAAAACATAATGCTAACATATGGTCTTAAACTATCCTAGCATTCGGGGTCACATGGCATGACTCTTTTATAAGGAAAAAGAGGGGTTAAAATGGAATAATGTATGTTGTGGATAACTAGCTCTCAAACACTATACATGTTCCTGAATTGTTCTTTGTGGAAGAGAATTTGGTAGAAATAGCAGAGTGTATGACCAAAGCCAGATGTAAATTACTGCTAGGTTTTAGGGATAGATTGATCAGGAAAGGTTACAGACCTTAGGACTTTTTTTTTTTTTTTATAATTTAAGTTTCCAGACTTTCAGGAAAAGTTTTTTAATGCCAGTCTACAAATGTTATTAGTCTTTAAAGACCAAGGCGAGAGAATAATTTATTACATCTGTCTTGCTGGGATTCATAGTGAAAGAATCATTTCAACTCTACAGGAAGCATTTTCAAAAAGGCATTTGTGATTGTCTGCTCCTGGTGAAATCTGTTTAAAAAGTTAATTTACCCCAATGAAAGTATAATTTCACCCAAGAAAAAAACCCAGAACCTCAAAGAAACATATACCAATTCCTTATTTGTTTAACTACTAGATTTTAAGTGGTCCAAGTATCCTCCAAATTATTTAGGTTGTATGTCACCTAGTCCAATACTGTGGTCAGAGTATTCTGAATCAGATCAGACTGCTTAGAGCCTTGTCCAGTTGCTCCTTGAACAGCTCCAAGGACAGAGATGTGGAGTCTCTTGAATATCAGCCTGAACAAGAAAAATAAATACTTGCAAGACAGACTAAGGCTGTGATCTATGCATTGAAATTTTGACTGCAATTACTGGCACAATACCCTATTTCCTCTGTAGAAGATCATAGCAAAGGTGAGTTGGAGAACTTCTGTTCCAAAACTATTACTGTAGTTGTGGTCTCCAAGGATTTGAGAAGAACTGAGATATAAGCAACTCCACATACTGAAAGGGTCATACTGAGAAAGTCACACTGAGAGTATTAGATCAGATTGAAGCACAGGTTTTGTAGCAACAGTGAAAGTGCAAGCAGGTGTCTAAATTCTAGATCGAAGTTAACCCATAATATCTGTTTTCCATGCATGTAATTACAATCAAGAAGATAAAGAAAATACCTATCTAACAGACTGAAGCATCCTACTGAAGGATCTTTGACTTACATGTGAAATATTTAAGAGTTGTCAAGGCAAAATTCAATTAACCAGTAGTACAGAAGTGTGACTAGAAGGGCCACAATTACCCAAACTGCTTTGATAAGGATCACATTAAAAAAGTGTGAACTCTGTCAGAAAGCAAAGTATATCTGGTTAAAAAGCATGGGGACGCTGGCAGGTTTTCATTTGGCTTGTTCAAACATTGTGTTGTTCTTGTTTCATCGGATGAAACACAAGCAGACATTCCACAAAGGATATTATATTGTATGGCCCTTTTCTAATGAGATTAGAAGTGCTACTTTTACCATCAGTGGCTGCCATTAATTGGTATGCTGCAAGGGAGCTGCCACATCCCTGGATGGCACATCTATTAAGTGTAGACTGCAATCAGTAGAGTAGGTTTTCCAACAAACGACTTGTCAAAGCCTTGACACAGGAATGACTCGTGCCTGCAGTCACTCAGTCACTTCCTCCCAGGTCAAACACTCACCTTCTGCCCCCACACTGGAACCTCAAACACTGTAAAATGTGCTTCTCCATCTTCCCTTGTTTAAAGTGCTAATCCATGGATAGAACAGTATCACTGAGTGTCCTAAGGATGGCACAACAGACCGAGGGTGGAAAGGCAGTGGTGCAGGAATACATCAACTATCCACTTTTCCAGAAGCTGTAATTCCAAGATAGTCTCAGCCTTTCTGTGGTAACAGATGTGAACAAAAAATGTCTTTCAGCTGACAGTTCCACCATCCAACCTTAACTAGCCTAGCCTGGGGTTCTTCGATCTTCAGGCTTTCTGGAAATAACAATAATTATCAAGCTACCCAGCAGTAAATGCACTTGTTTCACCTGGATAAACCTCTGGGCACATTCAGTGGCACAGCAGCTATTCATTGTAAATGTAAAACATTCCCCTGACAAACTTTTCTTTTTCCTTCTTATTTCATATTTTGATCTATGCATTCTTAAGTACTGAATGAGAACTCTACTTCTTCATCCAGAGGTCTGAGTGGGCAGCAATGATCTGTTAATTAAATTGGAGAAGTTCTTAGGATGTATGTGACAACATCTCAGGGTCACTGTGTACTTTACCTTGTCACTTGGCTTCCTCCTGACAGCTATTCCTGGGACCATGCATTGTAACATAATATGAAATAATAATACACAAGGCTGCTTTTAAGGAGCTCTCTGAAGCACTTTAAGGAGACTTTGTAATAATGAATACTAGGGGATAGGAGTCACCTCCCAGGACTTTAACATTTAATCACTTACAGGCCTCTTTTAAGTAAAAGAGAGAATTCAGGAGATGATTTATTTCAGAATTTCTCTTCAGCTGGTACCTAAAAGATTAACCAGATACCTAATTGCCACACCATAAAGAGGAATTGAACAGCAATCCTAGGTAACTATCTTTAATGCTGGTTGATTTTCACTACTGGGAGGGAAAAAATAAATAAAAAGCTAACTCAGAAAACCCTAATGAGGTAGATTTAAAAAGTTGACTGGGAAGGTCATATTTTCCTAGCAATGTCTCTAACAATTTGCAAGACATAGGTTTCTCAGGATCATTTCTAATGTCTTGATATCATTTTTTTCCTATTTTTATTTTCACACATAACTAACACAAGCAGCTAGGGAAAGGTTATTATTTTCACTGGCAGACTCTTTTTTTAATCAGAGAAGCTTTAAAAAACTCAAGGAAGGACTCACAGTGATCCCTTATGGAACTCTTGTCATAAATAAAATGAAAAACTAAGTTCATACAAATCTATGTTGGCCATGAATGCTCTCTTCCACAGTTTTGGCATTAAGCAGGGACTCTGTCTTTTGTTGAAAAGTGGTAATTCTGGGGTATTCCATTTTCCAAAGAATTGTAGTTGTAATTAACAGTTTGCTGATGTTTTCTTGCTTTATGTATGAATGTAAGATACTTAAGACTTCTGTAAGGAATTTGAATTTTTCAAACAACTTCAACCTCAAAACACCAGGGTCCACTCAGTTTAGATCAAGAGGTCTGACAAGTGTATTAATATAAATTTTGTCCTCAGAAAGTGTTTGTGCACAGTCCACTGGCAGCACACACCGTAGTACAAGTACAAGACAGCCTGGGAGAGAGGGAGCACAATTAGGTTTTGCAGATATGAGTGTTATTTACTACTGGGAATATTTTTTCAGACAAAACTACTGAATGGTTAGAAAGGATCTAACCACTGTATGGTAGGCACCACTGTTTAACTTACATGAGACCTGTCATTCACTAGAAACCGTCCTGTTCTTCAAACTCCTTTCTGTCTCTTAACTGGAAAATTTTATCATGTTCTTACAAGCAAGATTGACTATTTTAAGTTCCAAACTGCTGCAGATGGATTAGAGGTAGGAAGCTGACCTTCAGCTTTGTGATTTCACTGCTACGCTGCCTTGTGCAGTGGAAACACATCCATAGCTATAGTCTTGGATGGACAGTACCCCTTCAATTAACTGGTCCCAATCCTGCCCTTCCCTCTGCAGCTCTTTCCTTGCAGAAACTTCTGCTCTGTCCATTTTATGTGCTGTTGGAGTGAGCACTGATGAACTTCCAACACAATGGCCTGGCCATGTGCATAATGTGTGTGTGTGCACAGCAAAAACTACACAGGGGAAGCAGAAACACAAGTGAGTTTGTTGCAGGAAGCTTTCTCTTGCTTCCATCATTGTCTCTTCTACAATGATATTCTTCCTAGCACTTAACCCTAGAATTTTAAACAATATGTTTGGAGACTATTGAACCATAAGCTTTTGTTTCTTTGTTTGTTTATTCTGTGTTTTCACTGCAGCAAAACACTGGGATGCTGGTGATGCCACAGTGGGGTACTCAGTAACATACAGCACATAAATAAAAATGCTCAGAGTACTGGGGACCTGAAGTAAATCTCTCAATTGCTCTGGTTAAAAACTTAAACGTGCAGGCATAACAGCATCATGGAATTACAGGTCATGCCCCAAAAGGAAAATGGGAAATTAATTCATACCCAGTATATCTATTCCAATTCACACTGCACTTCCTCATCAGAAGAAGCAAGGGGAAAGGCAAAAGCAAAGAGGCAAAGGAGAAGAAAAGCAAAAAGACAAGGAGAAAAGCAAAGCAAGAGGGAAGTATTGTTCTTTTCAATGCCAACAAATAGCTACTCTGAAATATTGCTTCTATAGATGCTACTTTTCTACACGAAATATTGCTCGTAATCACTTGCACTGGCATTTGCTTTTAACTGACAGATCCTGGGTGACTTCATTGTTTTTTCCACTTGAATGGTAATGCTACTATATAAATTCTTGATTGCATTTCCCTGCTTTCTGACATTGTATTCTGGATTTGTCATTTGTATACATACATATGTAAACAGCTTCATGGCAAATTCTATTTGCTGACTCACCTTGAATGACCCATAATGTATCTGATTGCAGGGTATGGTACTATTTGGAAAGGCATATGAATTTAATATGACCGCTTGTCCCAGAAAATATTACAGTACTTAGAGAAAAAAAGGTAAGAGGGGGAATATAAGAGTTTGGAGTTGATATGAAAGTGTAGGAAGAAGGCAATCAAAATGATGAATAATAAGACATATCAGCCCAACTCTGAAAAACACACTTAATGGTTATTCTAATAGAACAAATATTTCCTTTTTATTTTTTTCCCCTTTAGATAAAGGAACTCGTGTTGTAGGCTTAGTTCTACGGACAGCTTTGAATTCTCAAGGGGCAGGAAGCCGTGGAGCATCAGAATACTGCTTCCATGAAATATCATTGCTGTGGTTCACCACAAGCTTATGTGGTCATTTACATCTGTGAGAAACTGAAGAAAAAATCTGTGCAATCACACGTCATCAGAGAAACTAATGCCACCAGCTAGAAAAAAAAAAAAAAAGAAAAAAACTCTTTCCTGTTTGAATTGTGGTCTGGAAGGATCATGTCTCAGATACAGATGTGCTGGAAAGTGTCCAGAGAAGGGCCATGAGGATGATCAGAGGCTGCAGCACCCCCCCTATGAAGACAGACTGAGAGTTGGGGTTGTTCAGGCTGGAGAAGTCTCCAGGAAGATGTTATTGTGGCTACCAAGATCTGAAGGGAGCTACAAGAAAGCTGGGGAGGGACTTTTTAGGCTGTCAGGCAGTGATAGCACTGGAGGAAATGGATGAAAACTAGAGATGGGTGGATTCAAATCAGACATGAGGAAGAATTTCTTCCCCATGAGGGTGTGAGACACTGGCCCAGATTGCCCAGAGAGGTGGGGGAAGCTCCATCCTTGGAAGTTCTTAAGGCCAGGCTGGATGGGGCTCTGAGCAACCTGCTCTAGTGGGAGGTGTCCCTGCCCTTGGCAGGGGATTGGAACTGGATGAGCTTTAAGGTCCCTTCCAACCCTGACAATTCTAGGATTCTATGTTTCTTGGTTGTTCCCAAATTCCCCTTTCAGCTGCTGACTCCAGAGCTTATGACTTCTTAGGGAAATGAGTCCTTGAAATACTCAGAGAAGCCCAGACTGTCCCCTGTCCTTTGTGACAGTATTAGCCAGCATTGATTGTGACTGTTGCTACCACTCATGCCTTGGATTGGAAATTTTCTCATTTAAAAATACCACAGATAAGAGCTATCTAATAAAACAGGATGGCTGTTTTTTCTCCTGTACATCCTCTCTTTGATAATCTGTTATATTGAACTTCAGGAAACAGATCTGGGACATTATGGTATCAAGAAAAAGTAGAGACATTATAAAGTCCAAGGTTGGATTTGCACCTTTAACGGGTATAAGAACATAGTTCAAATGGCACTGTCCTACCTTGTTATTGTGAAGCTATTTATTATGCATGTGGGCAGATATACTATAGATCAGATCAGTAAAATAGCTTTGGGACACAGTGATGCAGCTACCTCCCTGTATTACTTTTAGCCACATCTGGAGTACTGTGTCCAGTTCTGGTCTCTCCAGTTCAAGAGAGACAGGGAAATACCAGAAAGAGTGTAACAGGGGGCTATAAAGTTGATTAAGGGACAGAAGCATTTATCTTAGGAGGAAAGACTGAGAGACCTGGGGCTGTTTAGTCTGTAAAAGAGCAGACTGAAAAGGGATCTCATCAATGCTTATCAACATCTGAAGAGCAGATGTGTCAGAGAATGGGACTAGATCCTTTCAGTGGTGCCCAGTGATGGGACGAGGGGCAATGGGCACAAATTTGAGTACAGGAGGTTCCAAGTAAACATAAGGATTTACTGTGAAGGTGACATGTCCTGGAACAGGCTGTCAGTCTGACTTTTTTGGACTATCAGTGAGTTTATATTTGCTATTAAACAAAACAACAAAGGACAGGAAGCAGAAATACCCTGTCAAGTGAGAATCATTTTCTGGGCACCTTGCTGATTCCTATTGGTAAATACCTAAAGCATTTGCAAGCTACAGAAATGCCTCATCAACTTTTTTCAGACATTGACAAAATTACATTAACAGGTTTGTTGGTTTTTTTGTGTTATTGTATCTTTTCCCTAGTCTATGGCAGATGTATATGGTATCAGGACTAATGGATGCATTTAATAGCATAATTGGATGCACTTTTTTGTTACTGGGGAAAAACATAGTAAAATATAAGATACAAATATCCCATAATATACTGCTGTGACAATGAGTCTTTTTGTCTAATTAGCATAGGAATGGCATTCCTGTCTAT
This sequence comes from Corythornis vintsioides, assembly GCA_025447755.1. Taxonomy (NCBI): domain Eukaryota; kingdom Metazoa; phylum Chordata; class Aves; order Coraciiformes; family Alcedinidae; genus Corythornis; species Corythornis vintsioides. The sequence goes on along the minus strand of JAOEGS010007297.1, from coordinate 19,860 downwards.
TCTAGCTCATGGGGAAACAGTGACTGTCAGCAAAAGGTAAACTGTGTCTAATCTTGGTTTGAAAATAGCCTGCATATATTCTATATGGAAATCAGTACACTAACCTCTTTGGTTTTCTAAAAATATGATTCCATATTATTGTACCTTAAAAAATGCCTGCATTTTGCAGTTTGAATAGAAATCCATTTGCCAGGAAAAAAACCTCTTGTTTGCATTTTACATGCATAAAAGCTTTGTTTTGGAATTCATATCCCAGTGTGGCATTCATCCTTTCCACTATATAAAGCAATATATGGTGGGCTGGGGGTTTGGGTTGGATTTTTTTTGCTTTAATGTCTTCTAAAAAAGTATAACCAAAATATTATGACTGATAAGCAACTGTTAAGTCTCATAAATCTCAACTTAGTCAGTTTGACTTCCCTTAATTCAAGGGAGACAATTCCATCCAATACATGTCCAGAGTCTTAAACAAGCTGCAGTTACAGACACTGACAGGGCACCTCAGAATTATCCCACCATAATGATAAGGTGGACATTAGCAAAGGTGCATAACCACTCTGTGCTCCTGCATGAACCCTGCACAGCAGGCACATATATAAACTGCTTCTTCCCAGGAATTCACAGTTCAAAGGATGCAGCTCAGATACACAGGAGACCATGCTAAGGTTAGCTCATCCTATAATCACAATTAGTAGAGCAGTAGAGTCTGTAGCTGACAGACTCCGAGGGATGACTTGTATGTGACTGAGGTCCTCTTCCATCTTTTCAAACACCTGAGTTTTCCATGAGACACTTCTCAGTAACTGGCAGTAGGAAGGCCACGAAGCAGTCATGCTTTCTGTTGTTGGTCAACCCACCACATGCACTGCAAGCCTTTTGTTAGCCCAGAGCACATTGATTGTCCCAAAGTACTTTCATTGTGGTGACAGGAGTTCAGTGTTTGTTAATCTTGAACTCCCCAGTCTAGATATGCTATTCCCATCCTTTTAGAAGTTCAGAGAGTTTTGAGTACAAAGGGATGCTACTTTCTCATGTGCATGCTTCAGAAACGAAATATGTTCCCAAGAGGAACTTCTTACTGCATCTTGTCTTTCATTTTCACCAAGACATAGCCAAGCCATTACTTACAACATGCAGTAATCTGTAATATTAACAGCTGTCAGTGCATTAAAAATAGTTTCAGCAATGGCCTCTAGATGTTAAGATTCATAAGGATAAGAAGACATTGAGGGTGGTGAGAATTGCACAACGGGAGTAAAAGCAGAACACTCACTCTGACTCCATAAAAATCAGGAAACCCTGAAAGAACATTTTGTCTGTAAAGCATTTAGGATCTTGATTAAAATCATTGTTTACAGCCTAGCAAAGATACTATTATAGCAGCAAGGCTGGTTTCACTATCGAGCTCATCAGCACAATCTGGCCAGCAGGTACATTTTAAAAGGGCTCTTCAGTTATGCCCTAAAGTAGTTTCAGTATCTAGACTTTTAAAATATGATCAAGAATGTATAAAATCAAACCCCATAAGTCATGCTGATGTGTTCCAGTGCATTACTGTCAGACTTTTACCATGGAAGGAACAGCCCCTTTGTGCAAAGAGAATAGCTAGGAGAAGACTCAGGGAATAATAAAAGAAGCTTCAGGAAGTGGTTATAAAATAATGGATTTATCCAGCAAATATAAATGTAGCTTAGGTCTATCAGGTACTTGTAATTAGTACTGCTGTACTTTCTAGACCATTAAAATGTAGCTTAGCTAGCCATTAGACAATGGTCACTCCCTCCTTGAAACCCTCCACTGGCTCTTAAATCATCTCACAGTTTCTTGTCCTTTCTTCAAGGTCCTGTGATGAACTTTAGTTTTCAGTCTTCATTTCATGTCTGTTTCTGCCACCAGGAACACCTGCCTTGTGTGTGAGTTAGTCCATTTTCAGTAACCAGTTCTCAGACTACACCCTTTCAACTGAACACCCTTTTAATACCAGGCTGAACATCAAATCTCCATGCTTGACTTCTAGACTGAAAGCTACTTGAAGCTCAAGGATGGGTTACCCACCCAAGAATACTTCTATTTATCCTGAATAGTACTTACATCAAATAGGTAATTTTATGATAAAATAGATTTATTTGCCCTCTTTTTATTTCTCTGAATTGAATATGTAATTATAAAGTTCAAAATTGAAATATTGCTAATTGTACATTGATTTTACCTTTTTCATTACAATACAAAATTCCTAATCTAAAGGTGGGTTTTAACAAAGGACAAGCCCATACCAGGGGTACCTCTGAAAGACTTTTCAGAGAAAGTCCAACAATCTCAGTGCAGTGTTTCTTCTTCAGGGTTTATATACCCTACACAGCTAATTGATCCGTGTGGATATAGCTTCCACTGTAAGAGATGACTGTGATATTACTATTCAAGTGCACTGTGCAGCGTACCCATACCTACTCTGATTATGTTAATTTTTAAAACATATGCCATTAAATGGTTCCATATTCAGAATATGTGTCAACTCAATCTTATCACAATTGAAAACTTTCACTACATCACTTAATAAAGCTTTGTTCAGTCCAAAACTCCATTTTAAAATGAACAAGTTGTACATCAGAATAGATGTGTATGGCTTTTCTCTGTGTGTACAGTCCAACCAGCTGTCCTTCTTGAAGAACATGTTTTACATTGTTTTCTTCATTCTTGATTTTATTTCATGATAACTTGATGAATACACCTAAGTAATGGGAGAACCAGCAATATCAGCATCAGCTGGGTCTCATTCCAGTAAGAAAAAGTGTAACAGGTAATGGGCAATTTTTCTGTATTAGCTCAGTATAATTGGGATTGTTTTATTCTATCCAGCAGTGTGCTCTGTGTACAAGATCCTGATGGACTTAAATCAATATATTTTCACTTGGTAAGGTTATTTATCCATCTTTAAAGTGTCACAGTGTTGCCAAGGACAGACAAGTAGATGTGTGAAAAAAAAACACAGAGAACCACTCTTTTTAGCAGTATCTGCTCTGTTAATTGTGATAAAGTTTAAAATAACATAATAAACCAAATATCAGTCTCATTAATAAATCAGCAAGCAACTGTTGCCAAGTATACCATAAAATTAATTACTGTTTGTTGGTAAGTGGTGTAGGGTAAAATGATGTGCTTTAAAGTGGGAAGAGTGAGAGCTGACAAGATGCTGTAGAAGCTGAAAGCTTTATGTGTACGTCAAGAGAACAGCAGATGCATTCATCTGCCACTGAGAAACCTCAGCTACTTGAAGTACAGGATAGCATTATTAATACCTGCTTCACATTCTAGACAGGGCCACTCTAAATGCAATTATCAGGAAATGGTAACAAATATATTACTGACAGCTGATTAATTGCTCATTAACTGTATCTGTAACTGTCACAGGATGCTGAAAATGAAGTAGAAATCAAGGGGTGACCAACAAAGCAATGCACCTGAGTTATCAAAGCATTGCTTAAAAGCTAGAAATAAGAAAGGATATTTACCAGTAAAAAGAGATTAAGAGTGTATATGGATGTAATACTGATTTTGCCTAGTTTTGTATTCTTCTGCTTGAGTTTGGACATAATTGCAACCAAACTGCATGCTATTACTCACTGTCTCATTTTTTTTTCTGTAATAATAGCTTGAAATGTTTTAGGAATAATGCCACCTTCAAAGTATAAAGGACAAAGCTGTTTATGTTGTGTTCTAATATGATCCCAGTTTATGAAATCGATATAACTTAATTATTTTGTGTTGGTCTGGTGAATTGAATGTGACCATCACTGAAATTTCCTCTCCTTCTAGTGTTTGTTCATTAGAAGAAAGCAACAAACATTATTTACTGATTCAAGACTGAGACAGTAACTGGACAGGTATTCTTTATGAAAAGGTCTTAAATGCAAATAATGACAGTTTCCCCTACCCACCCACTCCTACTTTTTAGCACTCTTGAAGATTACTGACAAAGTGAAATCACAGGCAATGTCAGAGAGAGTCTAAAGGGCTAAGACATGAATAGATTTTTTCCCCCAGTAACTAAAAACACATTTCAAGTTAACTAGTCAAAAGATGTTATTGTGCAACATCACACTTCAACCAACTAAAAGAGTAAACAAGGACGGTTCATCCTGTCCTGTCACCAATTCTTCTGCAAAAAACAGCTTTTCATCAATGGAGAGATAGAGACATTGTTCAGAAATGAGTAGCCTATAGCAGAGACTGGTATTTTTCCTAACATTAAAAATAGCAATACCATGTACTCATACAAAACTGCTCCTGATCTTTCAGAAAATGGAAAGACCCCTATTTTATATCACTATGGTATGTATCAAAGTAAAAATGTTATTTTGGGTTGTTTCTTAAAAAGAGATATTGTGAACATTATGAGAGACATTTTCAGAATAAAATGTCCCATTTCCTTTCAGATAAGCTTTTGAAAGTCTTCCATGGGTACATAGACCCACCTGCATTTTGTGACACATGCTGTGCATATAACTTAGCAAGGACAATTTTCACTGAAAAGTGACTAGAAACAATTGTCCCTTTAGGGGACAACTACCTGCAGGTCTAATTTAACTCATCATATGTACATATGCAGGCAAGTTGTGAGTAGGTTTCATACACAAAGACAATTACATGCTCTGTACCTGAAACAGTCCCATCATCGTTAACTCTACATACCTATACAATGTTACTTTTTTTTTGCTTGACATCATAGACTATGCTTAAGGGTTTTGGTTGGTTTCCCCTCCCCAAGACCCCAGAATTTAAGAGTCCTTCTGCTCCTGGTATAGGCAAGCTTCTCTAGCTCCTTCACTACTCTGAAGTCACAGATGTTTTATTTAACTCTGTGACCAGAGGAGTCAGTTTCCAAACAAGACCCCTGAATGGGAATTGTGAGCATCAGGAATTACAGTTAGGCAATAGAATTTTCTGTAACAAGAAAGAAACATTTACAGGAATAACCTGTCATATCATATCAGACCAGAGAAACAGTTATTTCAGTTTTGTGTACCTGAAGTAGACAATAGCAGATCTCTAGTGAACACTACAAAGGCACTCCTTAAAATACATGCCAAATCTGTAGTGGTCAGAGACATCATGTAGAAAGGTGTATCTTGTGTAGCTGTCAGTGACTTTTTCTCTTCACACATGTGACAATCTGTTTTCTACACTCAGAGTATCTCTAACATCCTTTGGCAGAGAATTCCATAGATATCTACACCTGAAGAAGTATCTTATTTCTTTAGAACTCGACACATACTTGTCTCGCCTGATGTTCCCTACATCTTGTATTAGAAGAGATAGTAAATAATCTTTCCCCATTTGCCTTCTCCCTGACGCTCCTGACATTCTGCCATATCTACCTTACATCATTTCTCTTCCAGGCCAGACTATTCTATTTAATCATCCTTCATTCAGAAGCCATATATTGCCTTTGATTGTCCTTGTTGCCCTTAGTGTAACTTCTCTTGTTGTAATACCACTTTTCTTATGTGAAAGGACCAGAATTGTTCCAAAAAAAATCTGAGATTTGTTCTCATTTTTATTCTGGAAGGTCAGAAGATTTGAGCTCTGTCATCCATTAGGAAAGATTAGATTTCTATCCCCTACTGTACTAAGCCTATCACTCTAGTGTGAGATACAGCAAGGCAAGTTCTCAAGTCAGGGTGCTGTCTTAGCACAGACTTTATCTGCAAGGGAGAAGAACAACTTCCCAGACTGCTTTGTAAAATCCTGCAAGTGTTTTAGTGTGTATCTATCTGCATTACTCTCTTCCTCTCTTCAACAGCTTTTAATCATAGAATCATAGATTCGTTTTGCTTGGAAGAGACCTATAATATCACTAGTCCAACTGCTAACCCAGCACTGTCAGGCCACCAACCCAGTCCCTAAACACAACATGCACAAGTCTTTTAATTACTTGTAGGGATGGTGAATCAACTACTTCCCTGGGCAGCTCCAGTGCCTCACAACCCTTTCTGTGACAAAATGTTTCCTAATATCCAATCTAAACCTCCCTTGACACAACTTGAGGTCATTTTCTCCTGTCTACTGTTTCTCACCTGGGAGAACAGACCAACCCTCACCTTGCTACAATGTCCTTCCAGGAAGTTCTAGATAGCAGGTAGGTCTCCCCTGAGCCTCCATTCCTCCAGGCTAAACAACCCTAGTTCCCACAGCTTTTTCTCCAGACCCATCACCAGCTTTGTTGCCCTTCTTTGGACATGCTCCAGCACCTCAATGTCTTTCTTGTAGTAAGGGGCCCAAAAGGGAACACAGGATTCGAGATGCAACATTACCAGTGCCAGGGGACCAATCACTTCTCCAGTCCTGCTGCACCACTCTGTTTTTGATACTACTCAGGATGCTGTTGGCCTTGGCCACCTGGGCACTCTGCTGGCCCATGTTCAGTCAGCAGTCGACCAACACCCCAAGGTCCTTTTCCCCCAGACAGCTTTCGAGTCACTCTTCCCCAAGCCTGTAGTACTGCTGCTTAGGGCTGTTGTAAGACCAGGCACTTGGCCTCTCAAACCTTGTGATTGTCCTCACCCCATCAATCCAGCCTGTCCAGATCCCTCTGAAGAGCCTCCCTACCTTGAAGCAGATCAACAAACAACACTGATCTATGAAGGCTCAACTCCAAAGAGGCACAAAATGTACATGCAGTTTACAGATAAAAGAATGATGTGCTTCAGAACACAATCTGGTTTACAGAGAGACAGACAGTTGAGCCCTATCATCCAGCAGAATGATCTAGATTTCCATCACTTCTCTCAGATAAACTAACTGCTGAATGAGGCAGACACACCATCAGGACACCACCCCACACCTTCCCCAGGGCTGGGGCTATAACCAGCTCATTTACACAATGCTTCTGTCTGCCTATGACTCCGTGAGCTTGTCCTGGGATAGCTGCAATCCTCCACAACAAGCTGTGCAGTCACAATTCAAGACTGTTTGCCCACACACAATCTGTACCCTGAGGAGTGGGCAAATCAATAGAAAACTTAACAAATGAATAATATAGTGCAAAATTCAGGGCAGAATAACTACATATAACTGTTCACAAGAAAATGCTAAAATCATAACTAAGGGGAAAGAAGGTAATGTCTCCAGCAACAAATTACACCTTTTCTGCAACAACACTCCATGGAAAACAAATTTGTGTCTGGAATAAAGTACAATACCAAATTCAATCACAATCAAGAACACTGTAGAAGAGTCTCCTTTAAGAATTTTAAGAGAAGTATTTTTCTATACCTATGTTATTTATTTATTTTAGATCCAGATGTTTCTGAATTCACTGCAGTTTTGCTATTAGTTCTTTTGCACAAGGAAGGAGCCAGCAACAGTAATTTTTGTAACATCCTTAAAAAATACTGACATTGAACTCCTCCTGTCACAGTACCAACCCAGTTGTGTACAGCAGAACAAGGCAAGACAAAGAAGAGGTTTCATAGTCACAAAGATCTGGACATTCCACAATGGGAAGACACCTCTGATAAGAAGCTCCCCAAAATAATTATAATAAGCAAGCTGGAACACAGGAGGTGCCACAGAAA